>JAQZBX010111559.1:0-10272 GCA_029593785.1 Cabassous unicinctus
CTTCCCTTCCCTCCAACCTGCATTTCTTTCCTGCACTGCTTAGTTGATATGAGAGAAACTGTCAAGGGGACTACAATTAAATATATATATATATATATATATATATATAAATGAAAGGTAGTCACACAATGAGACAAACCTCTTCTTTTTCATTCAATGAAATAAATGTAGTTCAAGGTGTTTTAGCAGAAATGATAACTGCTTATGGAAGCAAAGAGTGAGCTAGTTGCAGCTCCAGATGGAGCAGGGGCAGAAGCAGCTCGGCACAATGACCAGAGACTCAGTACACAGAATGCTAATTTAAATTTATACTTGAACAGATCTAATTCTGATGGGATGTGTTTTACCTAAAAAGAATACAAACAATGATTTATGTGTACTATTGCAAATCAATTAATGTCAATAATTTTTTTCATTTTATTTTCTTTTTACCCAGCATTCTACTGTATGCAGTTGGTAGTACATAGTGAATGTGTCATACAAATAAATTGTGCAAATGAAACCTTATATTTCAGGTGTAATTCTAAGACTTTCTCTTAACATATCTTGAAAACCATGTAAGCAGTGTTCATACTTGAGTTCCACAGCTTCCAGGCAACAACCTGCACATAATTCACCCTAAAATATCTTTAAAGATAGATATTATAAATAATATTATGAGGATATCTCAATAAATAGATAAACAAATTAATATATTAATTATCAAAATTTATCTTCTAATTCTTTAAGTCTTTGCAGAAAGGGCAAAAATCATTTGTTTGTACAATTTGATGTATATGAACACCTGTGCAATTACCTAGTTATCCCAGAAGAACATTACTTTGTGAGTTAGCCTCCTGTAACTTATACACTATTTAATAATAGTCATAGTTAACAATCTGTATTTACATGTGCATAACATTTTATGTTGTCATACTTCTTTTAAAAGAAAATTGCATTACCAAATTCAGAGTGCTGCCATTTCTATACTTCTTTGTTTGCTTCTGAAAAAGATGAGTAATATGAATTTGAGATAGAAGACATGTAGTGCCAAACTCCTCTCCTTTTTAAAATTTATTGCTTATTGTTTTATTTTCCATTAACATTGCTGCCAGTATGAAAATCTCTAATTAGTTTTAAAATATTAAAATCATGAAGTAGGTATTTTTTCAAATTTTATAAAAAAGTAAACTGAGAGTGAAAGATATATATGAAGCTCTCTTACCTAGCAAATACATGGCAGAGTCAAGATATAAAATATATCTTCTCCTGTAGTCTGCAAAGATTTAACTCTCCTCTGCTGACACATTGTAAATTCAAGTTAGAAACCTACAATGGCCGATTGTGAAATCATAAAATATGTTTCTGTGTTCCAACTGTGAAATCCCCTTGAATTTTTGTGATACAGTAGAAGAAGCCTGATACAGAATTTAGTGAGAAAAAAAATTATGCAGTTATTTTTAAGATCTCAACTTCTGCATGAAGATGACTTAAACAGGTGAGAGCTTCTTATAAATAGTGCAGTTAGCTATTTTTAATCAAAGTCATCAAAAAATGCTATGAGTAAGTTTTCAGTAATCTTCTTGGTATAAAACAAGAAAAACTACTTATTGAAGTAGATTTTTGAAGGATCCTGAAATAAAGAGTAGCAGAGACAGAAAACTTTTATTCTTGACATCAGGTCAGTCTGAAAGTGACAGGTGTCCTGCCTGCTTACAGTTAGCAGAGCTTCTCTAGAAGTAGTTACATTTGTCAGGAGAGAAAGGAACAAAGAGCAGGAATGTGAAGTGCATCAACACTGAGAATTAGATGTGTTAGATAAGCAAGTCTGAAAATGTACATTCTGCACTTTCAAGGCAACAGGAAAAGCCATTCCCATTTTGATATGAGTTAAAATATGACTCAAAGCTGAAGGAACTTCAGAAGAAAACTTTCTGCACTTGAGGGTTAAGTAAGGGTTTTGCTAAGGGTGATTGAGAAAAAGAACTTTATGAAGGAATCAGATGTGAGTATAACAACCATTAATGACCGATACATCAAGCAATTCCTTTCTATAAATTCAGTTTATTCAAGTTTTGAAATACGTTCAGTTTTTGTTTGGGAAAAGATAATAGTATTTGACAGAAAACAGAAGAATAAACATATTAAATTTAGTGAACCTGATATTATTAATATATAAATACTTTTCCTCACAGGTAATATTTACCTATCAAGAGTTGCAAGAGATTCTTTGGAATAGAGAAAACTAAGTACCTATGTAAACTCAAGCAGTACATGGAAAAGCATGGGAAATGTGTGATGGTAATTAGTGGGAACCATTTAGTGGTAATGGAATGGATTATAATTGATTACAATATTTTGATAAGCTCTGAATAAATAGTTCCTCTTATCTCTACTCAGATTCTACAAGGTCATCATATTTGCATAAATATTAACATTCATAGAACATGACTAATGAGACAGGGATGCATAGAAACTACCTATATTAAATATTTTTAATCTTCTAGGCAAACCTTTAACTTCCAGTAGATCCATTTTATAACCAGAAAATGATAAAAATATATGCAAACATAGGCACAAGCTCATAAATATAATATTTTACTGCTACCTAGGTCCGGGAAACAAGTGTAAAAAGCATGGAAACCAAAAGGAGCAAAAGGAAACATTACATTATGTCCTATTAAACAAAACAAATTAGAGAAAATAAAAATGGATTAATGTGAGGCAATATATTAGCTTAGATTAATTCCTTCTACATTTGGATCCTCCATGTTTCTTAGGGATTATTTGTGACTCTTCATTGCCAAGGGAAATCTTCCTAAGATGCCCAAATCTACCACAGTGACTGAATTCCTGCTCACAAGATTTTCTGATGTGTGGGAACTCAGAGTCTTACATGCCGTGCTATTTCTACTGATATACATGGCAACCCTGAAGGGGAATCTTCTCATCACAGTGATCACCTTCAATTGGAAACTTCTCACCCCCATGTACTTCTTCCTTAGGAATCTGTCACAGATAGTCTTAGACATGTGCTACATTTCTGTCACAGTCCCCAAGGCATGGGTCATCTTCTTGCTTCACAATGTGGCAATCTCCATGGCTGGATGTGCAGCTCAGATCTTCCTTGCTATTGCATTTGGTACAGTAGAGCTGCTGTTCCTCACCATCATGGCCAATGACTGCTATGTGGCCATCTGCCAGCCCCTCCACTACCCTGTGATCATGAACCCTCAGGTCTGTGTCCAGATGACTCTGGTCTCTGTACTCAGTGGTCTGGCCTATTCAGGATTCCACACTGGAAACACATTCCAGCTGCCCTTCAGTCAGTCCAACGTGGCCCATCTGATCTTCTTTGACATCCTGTCTCTTCTGAAGCTCTCCTGCTCTGACACTTTAAACAATGAAATTTTAATTTTTATCTCAGCAGTGGTGATGGCTGTTGGCTGCTTTGCCTTCATTACCATGACTTATATTCTCATATTTTCTACTGTGCTCAAGTTTCCAACCAGGGACGAGTGAGGAAAGGCCTTTTCCACCTATATCCCTCACATCCTCGTGGTGACTGTCTTTATCAGTTCAGCTGCTGCTGTGTATGTGAAGCCAAGCTCCAGCTCACCCACAATTCAGGACATGCTCACTTCTGTGTTCTGTTCTATAGTCCCTCCTTTCTTGAATCCTATAATCTATAGTTTTAGAAACAAGCAGGTAAAGGTGGCTGTAAAGAAAGTTATGGGGTAAAAGCTTTATTCAGGAAAAAGCTAGCAAAATTATTTGAAGCTGAAGTTTTCAATCATGAAAAAAATAAATTCTCAGACTAGTGTTTTAGGAAATTCCTGCTCACCTGTGATTCATTAGTGGTGCCTCGTGGTCACCGGGGATTACATTTTGGTCTTGATTAGCTCCTACACTTACTTTACATTAAAGTTGCAAAGATCTAGGCACTGAACAGCACAGCAGGTTCCCATTTCCACATCAAATCCCAATTACCCCCAGAGAGGTGTCCCTTGACCTTTCAGCAAGTTTCCTACATGTGGTGTGTGTTTTAAAATTGGCAGTGCTGTTTAGACAATGTAACATTTAATGACTGTGTACAAAAAAACCCCAAAATTTAAAAAAAAGCAATGTTTCAGGGAAGAGGGGACACCTGCTATGGCATCCCCTTCTGGTGGCTTTACATGAATGTTCTGCATATTGGAGAGTGTCTTGATCCAAAAAACAATGATTGCTGTGTGTCCTTTATTGCCCTCCTGTTTAAATTTAATTTAAAAATATACAGAACTTTGGTACTGGCACTGATTTTTTGTTGTTGTTCCAGACAAACTATCAGTATGTAGGAGAAGAACAAAATTTAACAGTGGCCTAATACTTTGAGAATCTTGATGCTGTAGGTTGGTGTGCAGAAGAGAGACAAGCACAACCAATGTTAAAACACGAGGAAGCCAGGTGTTGGCTTTTTAAAATAATATTTATATGATTTTATTAGAGGGATTATGAGCTTACAAAACAATCATTCACAATGCCAAGATCATCTGGGTTCTGGGGCAACAAATCTTGCACCAGTGACAACTCTGTTTCTCAGTTAGAGGTGACAGAATGAGACAGGTGTGAAAACACTGAAGCAGAGTGGAATGTTCCTAATGAGAAAAGCTGGCTTGATTTTTGGATTCCATTTATGTTTGTTTCTCTACCCAAGTGCCCAGTGATAAAATAGGAAAGTTGGTCAGAGCGTAAAATTATGTGAGAAAGCAAGCAGCTCCATGTTTGAGGACATGCCTTAACTTTCCTGGTTTGTACCTTTTTATGCTAGTTGTATCAGGAAGCAATCTGTAATAAATTTTAAAGGTCTTTCTATATGTTCATCTCCCATGCTAAGAGAAGTATGTCTTTCTCTCCCAGTCATTATGCCTTCCTGTTTATCTTTGATATTTTTCAAAACACATTTTAAAAATCAATCTGAACGCTAACCTAATCAGGGCTTATACCACTGTTGATGGAAAATCACAAAGGGACCTGGTAGGTAATCAGTCAGTAGCCAAATGAAGAAAACTGTGTGATGTTTTGACATGGAGTCAGTCACTACAGAGCTGTGTGAGCTGTGTGATAACCAGGGGAACAAAAACACATATAGTGGGTGATCCAGGAGACACTTATCTCTAGATGTTGCTTTGCGTATACATTTTCACATCTGTTATCTGGGTTGGATGTGTATTGAGCTTCAGTGTGAGGCTTTTAATATGTATCATCTATCTAAAATATTATCAATGAGATTGGGTCATGTGAGACTTGGCAAGTATGTACAAATTCAGTCTGCTTGAATTTTTAATGTGTCTTTTATATGAAATAGAGTAACCAATAGACAGTTCTAAAGAACAACCTTCTTAAATTTAAAGTATATTTTGAATACTATTATTCCATCCAAATTTGTGTTCATATATGAAACTATGTTTCTAAAAAAATTATTTGATAGAACTTGAGAAAGTAGATTTTACATATTTGTAAATACCAATGCTTAGCTCTACCAAATTGATGGCAAATTTGTGCTCCTAACAGCATTCTATTCACACACCTACTTGTCTGTATATGATATGGTCATTTACTAATTCTTATTAAATTTTTGGGCAAAATATCTCAATATTGATGCAATTTAAAGCTCCATTAGTCCTAGTGAGGTAGAGAATTAGTTCACAACATAAGAATTGAAATATATTTGACAATTCAGGAGGTAGGAACAAAGCTTTATTATAATTAACAAAAAGATAATGAATGGAAACATAAATTCATTACAAATGAAGGTAATCAGAAATGTTAAATAAGAAGGTTAATGAAAAGACATCACAAATATATATATATGCATATATATGTATATCTTTTAGAAGTAATAAAAACATTGTCTGAAAGGATGATAGCACAAATCTGTGATGAAACTGAGAGCCACAGCATATACAATTTTGATTGATTTTACAAGGAATGGGACTGTATATCACATTGAACCATGTGGTCAGTGATAGACAGTTGTTAACTGTAAAAATATGAAAGCATTGTTTCCTCAACTCTACAAATGTACAATACTAACACATGGTGCTAATAATAAGGAAATTTAAGGAAAAAATACTCCAAATGTAAGCTGTGGACCATAGTTAGAAGCAATATTTTGATGATGTTCTTTCATAATCTGTAATAAATTTTCCACAACAATGCAGGGTGAAGGTGGAGGGGTGATGTATGGGAGTTCTGCACATTATGCATTATTGTTTTGTAAGCTCACAACTTCTTTAATAAAAAAATAAAAATTCCTACAATTCAACAACAATAGGACAAAGTATGAAATTAAAATATGGGTAAAGGACTTTAGCAGATATTTCTCCAAAGAACATAAAACAATGGTTAATAAACAAGGGAAAATATGTTCAATATAATTAGCCATTTAAGAACTGCAAATCAAAATCACAATGAGATTCCACTTTACAATTACTCTGGTGGTTATTATTTTAAAAATACAAAATGACAAGTTTTGATGAAGATCTTGAAAAATTGTAATACTTGTACATTGTTGGTTATAATGCAAACTGGTATTAACTACTGAGGGAAACAATTCACTGTTTTCTCAACAAGCTAAGCAAAGAATTACCATATGACCTGGCACTTCCACTTCTAGATATATACCCCAAAATTTGAAAACAGCAATCATATATTTGTATAACAAAGTCTATAGAATCATTGTTTGCAATAAAAATAACTCTTTTCCATCAACAGATAAATAGATAAAATGTACTATAGACATACAATAGAATGCTATTCCTCATGAAAAAGGAATGAAGTTTGATAAATTTCATTTATCAAATGAAGGTAATCAGAAATGTTAAATAAGAAGGGGTAGGAATCATATCATTCCTCCTCACATGAATGGATCTTTAAAATATTGTACTAAGTAAACTAATTTTTACTTAGACAAACAGCACAAATTTTATATTATTCTGTTTTTATGAAATATATAGAGACAGAAATAGATTTAAGGTTACCAGGGGATGGCAGAAAGAGGGTGATGGAAATTTTTGCTTAATGGGGGCAGAGGTCTATTTAGAATGATGAAAAAAATTTGGTAATATATGCTGGTGATGGTAGCACACATTGTATGTGTAATTAATGTCCTTAACTGTAATACTTAAAAATGCATAAATGACAAAAAAAAATAAGTAAAATAATGAAATTGAAAACAAAGTTCCATTTATATTAGCATTAAAAGTAATTGATAATTCAGAAAAAATCATATATATTTATGCACAATTATTCTCCACAAGGGGAAAGACAAATCAGTTGGCAAAATAACAGTCTTTCAACAAATGGTGCTGGAACAACTGGATATCTAAAGGCAGGCAAAGCAATTTGGTCTGTGTTATCACACCATGCCATAAAATTACCTAAAAATGGATTATAACCCTATATATAAAGGATACAACTATAAAAATCCTAGAAAAAGTTGTAAAAGTAATACCTCATGACCTCATATTAAGCAAGTGATTCTTAGATATAATACCATAAGCAGAAGAAGCAGAAACAAAAATAGAAATTTTAGAGTCCAATAAAATCAAACTGTCACATTCAAATGATATTACCAGGAATGTGACAAAGCACCTTATCAAATGGTAGAACATATTGCAGGTCATACTTAGAATACCATTCAATCTAAAATACACAGGCATGGAATTTACAGATTAATATACAAAAATCTCTCAGAACTCAATGATAATTTTTTAAACATAATTTCTATTCTGTTTCTTATCCCTAGTTTATTTGTATTCATATTTTGTAAAAATAGCCTTATATATGCAGTATCACTGATACTCATATTTTCCATGAGGTTTCACTATGTTACACAGTCACAAGTTACATTTTTTAGCTTGCCTTCTAGTAAGCCCTTTCAGCCAGTATTATACCCATTGTAGTAATTTGGCATTGTTTCTGAATTCAAAAAAATAGATACTGAATTGTTTGTTAACTGATTTGTTCCTCTGGGCATATTATATTATACTTGATTCAGAGGCTTCCCTTTTACTTGATTAAATAATGATTAAGGCTTTGATTAGGCCATGTCAGTAGGACATTGATTCCCCGACCCCTTGGTGGGCTGAGACTCACATAGAAAACTGTACAGCAGAGTAGAGGAGTTACTTGGAGTTTTGATCCTGGAGTTTTGACCTGGAGCTTGGAAAGTAAATACATAGGAGAAGAACACAGAGGAATAGCAAGAGCTCCCTAGACATGGCAGAGGTCCCTGGAAGAGAGATGAGCTGTTCGCCTGTCTACAGTTGATCTTGTAGAGAGAAGCAATTCTGAGCCCAGAGAGAATTGAGCCCCAGGGAGAGAAAGCCTAGGGAACCTGATGGTCTACAGCTGATACTGGAAGATGTTGGGACCATGGAGTCTTAAGAGGAAAAAGAAGGCTGAATGTCAGCAGCCATCTTGCTCCAACACATGGCAACAGACTTTGATGAGGGAAGTAACTTATACTTCATGGTCGGGTAACTGTAAGCTTGTACCCCAAATAAATACCCTTTATAAAAACCAACAGATTTCTGGTATTTTTTATCAGCATCCCTTTGGCTGATGAATACACCCATAAAATAGCTTTGCTAGTCACAAACTGCATGATGTGCTCTCAAAATTTCCATTCATTTCCAAAGATTTATGATCTTTCAGACAATTCTGCACAGAAAAGCCCTCAGCTTTCCATCCTTTACCCACATTCTATTTTCTATTGACCAATATTCTAATTATTAATTTAATGAGTTTACAATATAGATATATATTTAGTTCATAATAGCACAATCATATTTTATTTGTGCTTTTATGCTTGGCTTGTTCACTCAACATAATGTCCTGCTGGTTCATCCATGTTGTCATATGCTTCATGATATAATTTCTTCTTACTACTGAGTAATATTCCATCATGTGTATACATCACAATTTGTTTACCCATTCATCAGTTGATGGACATCTGGGTTGTTTCCAAGATCAACTATTTTAAATAACACTTCTATGAGCATTGATGTGCAGATGTCTATTTGTATAACCGTTCTCAGTTCTTCTGGTTATATACCTAGTAATGGCATTTTTGGGTCACATACCAAGTCTATATTCAACTTGTTTATGAATACCAGTCTTCCACTGTATGATTCTACATTTCCACCAATAGTGAATAAGCATTCCTATCTTATGATTCTATGTGGCTGTATGATTCTGCATTTCCACCAACAGTGAATAAGCATTCCTATCTCTCCACATCTTCTCCAACATTTACAGTTTTCTTAGTTTTTAATAGTGTCCAGTGTAATAGGTGTAATGATATCTCATTCAACTATAGATGTGCATTTCCCTAACCACTAGAGATGTTGAACATTTTTTCATTTGTTTCTTTGCCATTTGTATTTCCTTCTTGGACAACTGTCTTTTTAAGTCTTTTCCCCATTTGTTAATCAGGTAGTTTGTCTTTTTATTGTTGAGTTGCATGATCTCTTTATATATCATGGATTTTAAATCCTTATGGGATAAGAGATTGCCAAATATTTTCTTACATTGAGTTGGCTACCTTTCCCCCCTTTTGGAAGAGTCCTTTGAGGTGAAAAAGTGTTTAATTTTGAAGAGATCCCATTTATCACTTTTTTCTTTTGTTGCTTGTGATTTGGGTGTAAGGTTTAAGAAACCACTGCCTACCACAAGTTCTTGAAGATGTTTTCCTATATTTTCTTCTAGCAGTTTTATGGTTGTTGCTTTTATATTTAGGTCCTTGACCATTTTGAGTTAAGTTTTGTGTAAGGTGTGAGATAGTGGTCCTCTTTCTTTCTTTTGGTTATGGCTATCCATTTCTCTTAGCACCATTTGTTGAATAGACTGTTCTGGCCCAGGTTGGATGGCTTGACAGCCTTGTCAAAATTCACTTGGCTATAGATGTGAGGGTCTGTTTCTGAGTTCTCAATTAGATTCCTTTGGTCTATCTTCATGCTAATACCATGATGTTTACACCACTGTAGCTAAATAATATGCTTTAAAGTCAGGAAGTGAGAGTCCTCCAAATTTGTTCTTCTTTTTTAAGGACTTTTTGGCTATTTGGGGTCACTTACACATGCAAATAAATATGGTAACTTGTTTTTCCATTTCTGCAAAAAAGGCTGTTTGGATTTTTATTGGGATTGTTTTGAATCCGTAAAACAGTTTGGGTAGAATTGACATCTAAAAGATATTTAGTCTTCCAATCCATGGACATAGAATGTCCTTTCATTAATTTAAGTCATC
>JAQZBX010111560.1:0-10272 GCA_029593785.1 Cabassous unicinctus
CAACAACCCAGTGGGGTATCCCTTAGAAATGCGGAATGATTTTAGAAAGCACTGGGGAAAATGAACAAGGGATAATATTTGAGGCAAAGAATCCTAGCTGATACAGACTTATCCTAACTCATAATAACGTGCCTGGGATTAAAACAGGGGTGGGTTTTGAGGAGCAGATGTAACTCAATGGCTGAGCACCTGCTTTGCACAGAGGAGGTCCCGGGTTCAATCCCGGGTATCTCCTCCGCCAAAAACAAAACAAAACCGAAAACAAACAAAAAACAGGGGTTGGGACTTCCAGCTGTGTCTTAGGGAGGAGAAGAGCAAATTCTCTCTCCCAAAAACAACTTTAAAGCTGGACAAAACTCGCAGAAACAACCATTTCAGGGCTCTGGAAAGTGACCAAAAGTATGTGACAATGAATGCTCTAACTCTTGACAAACTGCTCCGCTGTGGGCAAGAGGAGTGGGGGTTGGTGGCACCCTTACATGGGACTGCTCCCGTCTCCCTCACACCTGATGTCCAGCAGGAAGGTTCTGGAGGGTGGGCAGGCCACAAGGCCGGGCAGCCGTGGCTGCTGGGAGCCCTCATCCTCTGTCAGAGAGGGACGCTGACACTGCCACAGTATTGGCTGTGGCTGCACATCCATGCAGAAGAGATGAGAAAGGGCGCAGCAGAAAGCACAAGCCCGGGCAGACGTGGACACAGCGCTCCTCCGCGCACACAGCGATCCATCGGCAGGAGCTGGAAGCCCTCCTGGCCCGGTGCGCTCGAGCACAATCCCTGTTCAACTATGGAATGACTGACCACTAGCTTACAGAGCAACCTGGCCCACTCCTAGAAAGCCAGAGTTAAAATGAGAACAGGGCAAAACAAAAAACAAGGCTGAACGGACATGCCTGAGGCAGCACACACACCCTGCAACAGATTTCACAGATCTCACCCAGGGAAATAACTAAACAGACAAACAAACACCATAACAACCCAACCCCCAGGGTGGAAATCACAATCCAGAGTGGCTAACACAGGTTGCAAGGAAACAATTCAAGGCAAGCCAAGAAATATGAGTGTGATACATACTCAGGGGAAAGGGCAGGCAATCGAACCTGTCTCTGTTCCCAGAAGCTGGACCTGCCATCCTAAGTCTGCAAAGCAGCTATGATTTTAAATATGTTCAAAGCACTAATGAAAACCATATGTACATATAGTATGACCACAGTGAATCAACAAACACAGGGTTATCAGTAAGAGAGAAATGATAAACTTCCCAAAGTTGATGAAAAACATAAACACACCTACCCATCCAAGAAGTTGAACAAACACCAAGGAGAATAAACACAAAGAGGCAGTTCATCGTCAAACAGAAAGCCAAAGACAAATGGGAAATCGTGAAAGCAGAAAGAAAAAAACAAATCCTCAAGTACAGATGGACATCGATACAACTAGTGGCTGAATTCTCACTGAACAAGAGGCCAGAAGGCATTAGAAGGACACATTCAAAGAATAAAAGCTGAAAGAAAATAAACTGTCAACCAAGAATTCTATGCCCAGCTAAACTATCCTTCCAAAAAATGAAGGCTGCACGAAAGCACACCCAGATAGACAGAGACTGAGGGAAATTATTGCTAGCAGACATTCCTAACAAGAAGCAACAAGAGACCAGAAATGGTAAACACGTGGACCAGTACAAACGACTATTAATATACTTCCCTTATTTCACCTTCATAAATTCTTATAAACGTCATGAGCGTGTATGAAGCATTGATGACAAGACTGTTGCTGGTGGGTTTACATTATAGATAGCTAAATACATGTGACAATTCAGCACAAAGGAAGGAATAGCTGGCTCTAAATTAGAGCCAAGTTTCGATATTTTACTGAAATTAAGTTAGTATTAATCTGAAGTAGGTTGTGATAAATTAAGATGCAAAATGTAATCCCCAGAGCAACTATGAAGAAGAAAATAAAATATAAAAAAAAGAGAAATTAAAATGGTATGCTAAAAATCCTAAAGAATCTACAACAAAAAAACTATCACAACCAAAAAGAGTTTAGCAAGTTCACAGGCTACAAGATCAACATACAAAAATTAGTTCTATTTCTGTGTAATAGTAATTTAAAAATCCAAAAATCAAATTAAGAAAACAAGTCTATTCACAATAGCATCAAAAAGAATAAAATATTTAAGAATAAACCTAAAGTATATGCAAAAACTGAGTAACAGAAATGAAAAAACATTGATAAGAGAAATTAAAGATGATTTCAATAAATGGAGAGACACTGCATGCTCATGGATTGGAATATTCAATATTGCTAAATGGCAATTCTCAAACTGTGCTATGGAAACAATATAATCACAATCAAAATTCCACCAAGTTATTGCGACTCTAGCAATGGAAGAACTTGTATCATTGATGTGGAGGCAGTGGTCACTGGAGGCTCTGAGGGGAGGGAGAGGGAAAAACAGGTGTAATATGGAGGCATTTTCGTGACTTGGGAATTGTCCTGAATGACACTGCAATGACAGAGGCCATTACATATTTTGCCATAACCTACAAAATTGTGCAGGAGAGAGTGTAAACTACAATGGAAACTATAATCCACGCTTAGTGGCGATGCTCCAATGTGTCCACCAATTATAACAAATGCACCACACTAATGAAGGATGTTGTTAACGTGGGAAAGCGTGCGAGGGGTAGGGAGTGGGGCATATGGGAATCCCCTATATTTTTTATGTAACATTTATACAATCTAAGTATCTTTAGGAAAAAAAAAAAAAATTAAAAAGTATATTAAGAAAAAAATCCCACCAAGTGAACAGTGGGCTGGCTGACGGTAACAGGGCTGAGAGGCAGTGAGGACAGATGGGTTTTGTGTGTGTTTGTAGAATGCCAGAGGACTTGGAACTCTGCTAAAGGACAGTATTCCAGCTTCTGAACTTTCAGCAAGTGGCCTCTTTAAAAGTCAACATCTTCAGAAAGGTTTTCCTTGTGTGAAAAACGAACTTTTGCCCAGTCATCCTCTCGAATGATCAGAAAAGAATTTCCAGCTCAACCAAGATAAATGAATTTTCCCACAGAGAAACATCCAGGGTCTGCCTGGTCCACTGAAATTCCAAGATGGAATGCAGGGCAGTGCAGCAGGCTCAGCAGTGTCTATTTCTCCCGAGCTCAGACCTTTCGCTGGGTATTTTGAGAGGTAATGATGAGGCAGCGGGACTTGATATTCTCAGTGATCCAGCACAACGTGAAGAAAGGGAGTACGACACTCGGTGGCTGGCTATGAACCTGGTTTACTGAAATACAGCCGTGCCATTGATGGAAACAGTGACCGCACATCACGGCTACACTTGTTTTCTTCACTATAATTTGATGTACCCAACATTACAAGTACTGACACAGGAAAATTTTTGCCTAAATAGTATCAATGATCATATGACATTATTTGGTTCTTTGGTATATAGCCACGTGACAAATGAAAACACTAAAGGGAGATGATTTTAAAACCAATTTATATTAAAACAGTGGCCTTTCTAAATCTTTAAAAAACCACTGCTAATGAAAATGACAAATCTGACTACAGGTTCCAATTAAACCTTTCTAGGTATTCCGTAAAGTTAACTGTGAGTCGTCATTATCAATATTTGAGTGTTTAGCCTTCAGAGCAGCACCTTTCAGAATAAATATTTGGAATTGCTTTCACTGGCAACTTCAAATTAAGAACAACATGAGATGTTTATACTTTATCCTGTTTCAGTATCATCCATTAGTACTAATAAAAATATCTGCTTTATTGATACTACTTTATAATACAACCATTCTTTAATTCTTTCAGGTTGAAAATGGTAAGTTCAGAGGTTTTGATTTTGGTTCAGCAGATGTAAAAAAAAGAAAGAAAATCCCCACCAGGCCTTTTTGTAGTAACTGATTAGATGACCCTAAAATTTATATGAAAATGCAAAGGATCTTGAATAGCCAAAACAATTTGGGAAAACAAAAACAAAAACAAAAACCAGTGGAGGACTAACACAATTTGGTTTCAAAACATAAAGCTACAGTAATCAAGACAGTGTGATACTGGCACAAGGAGAGACATATAGATCAATGGAACAGAATGAAAAATCAGATAGCAGAAGCAGATGTGGCTCAACAAGTTGGGCGCCTGCCTACCACATGGGAGTTCCTTGGTTCGGGTCCCAGTGCATCGTAAAGAAGACCAGCTGACGCCGCACCTGCCGCAATGAGCAGACGCCTAAATGAGTAGATGCCCCAAGTCGGCAGACTCCACATGCGCAGCCCGCGGAGAGCAGATGTGGCTCAGGCCGTCGGGCACTCGCCTCCCATGTGGGAGGTCCTGGGTTCGGTTCCCAGTGCCTCCTGGAGAAGGTGAGCAAACAATGAGCAGACAGATGAGAGAACCATCTGGGGGCGCTGGTGGGAGGGAATAAATTTTTTTAAAAAATCAGATATAAACCCTTACGTTTACAGTCAATTGATTCAATTCAAAGGTGCCAAGACTATTCAACGAAGGAAAAATAGTCTTTTCATCAAATAGTGCTGGGTAAATTGTATATCCATAGGCCAAAAAATAAACTTAGACCCTTTCATCCAACCACATACAAAAATCAACTCAACATGGACCATAGTTCTAAACATAAGAGCTTAGACTGTAGAACTTCTCAGGTGTGTCTCCAGAAGCACAACCCAAAAAAGGAAGAATTGATAAAACAGGCTTCATCAAAATAAAAAACGTGTGAACTTCAGAAGACGCCATTAAGAAAACAAAGAGGCGGGCGGACTGGAATAAGACAATCGCAAATTATATATCTCACCAGACACTTGTATCTAGAACATGAGAAGAACTCTTACAACTTCGTAATAAAAGGATAAGCAACTCACCTAAAAACTGGGCAACAGACTTAACTGATCTTTTACCAATGAAGATACACGAAAGGCGCATAAGCACATGAAAAAATGCTCACCATCATTAGCCACTAAGAGAATGCCAATTAAAACCACGAGATACCACTGCACATCTACTAGAATGACTACATTCAAGACAGACAACACCGAGTACTGATGAGAATGTGGAGAAACTAGAATCCATGCAAAGGTTCAGGCATTTTGGAAACACTTTCTTAAAAGGCTAAACATGGGAAGCAGATGTAGCTCAAGTGGTTGAGCGCTAGCTTCCCATGTACGAGGTCCCAGGTTCAAAATTCCTAAAGAAAAAGACAAAACAAAAACTACACATAAACTTACCATCACCTCAGCAATTCCACTCCTAAGTGGAATTCCACTACCCAAGAGAATTGAAAACGTATGTCCACACAAAGAAATGCATGCAAATGTTCACAGCAATATTATTCATAATAGCCAAAAAACAGAAACGGCACAAATGTCCAACAGCAGCTGAACGGATAAACAAAACGTGGCATGCCACATAAAGGAGACCTGGCCACGAAAAGGAACAAAGTCTGATGAACACAACAACACAGGTGAACCTCACACACGTTATGCCAAGTGAAAGAAGCCAGGTGCAAAAGGCGACACGTGGTGTGGCTCCAGTTATTTTAGAAGAAATGTGCAGACAAGGAAAGTCTATGAGGACAGAAAGCAGAGCAGCGGTTTCCTGGGCAGGAGAGGGAATGGGAGCTACAGGAAGTGAGCAGAAGGGCGCTTTCGGGGTAATGGGAATGATCTAAAGCTGGTGAGAGGCAATGAATGTGTGACTCTATAAACTCAACACTAATCACCGAATCGGGCACGTTTCCTTTCTTTTTTCTTTTAAGGAGGTGCCAGGGGTTGAACCTCGTGACGCGCACACTCAACCACTGCGCTACCCCCGCTCCACTGATGGTACGCTTTCAATGGGTGCATTTTGTGATATGTAAATTATACCTCAATAGAGCTGTTAAAAAATGACAGCAAAGTGGAATCACTGACTGCTAAGAGACTCCAGGGAACGTAGAAATTGAATTCATTACCTTTTTAAAACACCACAGGTCAATGGGAAAGGGGTGGATTAAACTAGGGTGCAAACGGGCTTAGTACTGGGAGGGGAAAAAACAAAGTTAGAGTTCCACCGCCAGCCTCACCCAGTAAATTCCAGACAACCCAAAGAGGTGAACGCAGAAACTAAGGAGAGGGCGAAAGCAAGACAAACCAAAAGAAAGGTACAGGCGCTCGCTAAGCGGACTTCAGGCTGCAGCTAAGTACGTAAAGAGCACTTAGCAATTCATGGCTGAAAAACACTGACCACTCATTAAAAAGGGGCAAATGAAGCAGACGATTCACAAGAGAAATCTCAACGTCCAGCAACACCTGAAAAAAATGCTCAGACTTAACAGGAATCAAAGATGTGCACGTGAAAATCTCCTGTTAAAAAAGTTAGAAGTGGCAAAGACTTTTGGGTACGCTATTAGTGACGTGAGCTGAGGGGGTGACACGGGCGCCCCCCTGGAGGCTGGCGGGCAGAATGAACGAGGCCTGCAGAAACGGCCCCCAGGCGCCCCTTCAACCGCCCCCCCAGAAGCCACCTCCAGGATGGAGACTCGAACAGGGCTCTGCATCCAGGCTTTGTCAACCAGGGGGAAACTACAACTGACCTTCATGTGGGCAGAGCCAAATGCCTTCAATAAATGCAGCCATTTATATGTCTTCAAAGAACATAATGAGCAGGCAGGTATATGACACAATGCTAGTGGTAAAAAAACTCAGCACACAGCTGCGTACTGATTTTTCCCTGGGGGGGGGAGGGCTATCATCCAATTGAAATATGGCCAGTACGACTTAAGAGCTGAATGTTCAATTTAACCTGATTTAAAGTGTCAATGGTCACGTGTGGCCAAAGGGCTCCATACTGGACGCTGCACCGGAGAAGCAGCTCCGGGCCAGGACCAGGGCCTCGGCTGCACCGCCCACGCCCTGCCAGATACAAGGCCCAGCCAGAGCCCTCGGGGGTGATGGCCACACAGTGGAAGTCAGCGCCACAGCGCCCAGGGCCTTAGAAGACAGGAGACGGGCTCTTACCTCCTCTTCTTCCTCTGAGCCACTTTCTTCACTGTCAGATCTTGGTGCTACTTCATACCTAGAAAACCAATATTCAGGTTTTTATGTGAGTCTCCCCAGAACCAACAGGACTCTCTTTCCCTGGGAGCCAGGTGCAAAGCTGCCCGCGCCCCTGGCAAGAGACAGACCGCGCCTCCGAATCCCGCTGCCTCTGGCAGGCGGCGCCCGACTCACCCTGGGTTCATCTCGAGCCAGGCCTCCAGCTGCCCTGCTTTGGGGGCGTCAGTGCCCGTGAGGATCTTCCCACTTTCCACATGGATCACCTTCACTGGGAGGTCACTCATCTGGCTGGTCTCGTCTAGCGGCTGAAAAAGAGCCACATGGGCGACTGGAGGTGGCGCATGGCCGGCAGAGGGCAGGGCTAATCACGGCCGACCTGCAGAAGGCCTTCCCGGCTCCACGCGTGGAAAATGGCGCCATACACGGCCGGGGGTGGTGAGCCATTACCTGCACAGTAATGATTCAGTAACATCATGTAACCAACTGATCGCGGCGCGACAGCTGTTTCTCTGAGATCACTGAATGGACACAGACGTTTTACCCTGAATCAGTAACACGACTCCCTGGCATCAGCCCGGGGAGTGGTTAAGATGCTGACGCATGAGCCCTGAGACAGCCCCTGCCCCTGCCTCCTGCCAAATTCAGATGGAGCTGCTCTAAAGCACTTGTTAAAAAAAAAAACATTTTGAAATAATTTCCAACTCACAGGATAGTGACAGAAATAAAACAAAACCTATACAAAGAACCCCAGCATACCCCACAGTTTGTTAAAAAGCCTCCAGGTGATTCGGATGTGCAGTCAAGGCCAAGGAAAATCCACAACTGCCACCTGGGATGCTTGCCTGCTACACATGAGGAGCAGCTGCAGGGAGGGCCCCGCGGAATCCCGAGCTGCACTTTTTCCTCGAGTCTCCCGAGTGGTCTTAAGAAGGCTCGGCACGGCCTTGAAGATTTCAAGATGACGCTTTGAATAAAACCCCTAGAGAGGGGTATGTGTTTGGGTTAATCGCTCTAGCCATTGAGGTCTAGGAACCATGAGAACATGAGGTACAGGGTTGCGATAGGAAGAAGGGGAAACAGCTGAAATTCCCGCCAACGGGGGCGAGTTAAACTGTGGTGCGTCAGAGCTGCTCGGTGCAAAGTTTTTCTGTCACAGCTAAAAACTGGACGCACCCCAAATGACGATCACTTTGAAAGGCGAAAGAGACGTGGTAAGATGATAATAAGATGAAAACGGCTTGCAAGAGAATGCTGTCCAAAATACCCTGCTGAGTAAAAGAAAATCTAGCTATGTCTAGATGGACCCAAACGGTTCCAGAACAAAGCCGCTACGTGCACAGAGATTTTCTAAAGGGGCCCAAGAAGACAGGAGCCGTTGCCCATGGGCATGCCTGGGGGGCATTACAGTTCTAAGAAGCAAAGAGCCATTGCTGTGACACGTCACATCAGGAAGGACAAGGAAAATCCATGTGCGTGAACCTGGAGAGACGAATGAGATCTGTTGCTGGGTGGGAAAACGAGAAATACCTGTGACAGGTGCGTGGAGAAAGGTCCTGGAGCAAACACCCCGGGTAGCCCTGGAATCCCAGGGGGAGGCGGGACTGGCAGGGGCAGTGAAGGAAGACGCTTCTTATTTTGTGCCTCCTAACTGCGCGTGTCTGTCTGCCGCGCGGGTATGAAGCGAGAACACACTTGAGCGTGCATTTGAAGAGAGTGGTGGTGGTGTGGAGAGGACACACTGAGTGAGACAGAGACCCCTCTCTGAGGGTGCCACTTTGCGTGGTTTGGGCTAGTGTTTCACATACTGAATAAACAAACGGAGGAGTAAATACAGCCAATGAGGACAGAGGAAAAGTCACACTGACTGGGGCCTGGGCCAGGTGGGGGGCACCAGGTCACTCCCACACAGTATTTAGAGCACACATCCTCGGGCCGAAGAACTCTAGGCAAACACTGGACTCTTGCTAGGCAGCTTCCTTTTCACTGAGGGATGGGTCAGCAATTCCGAAACTACCTCCTGCGTATTCTCGGACTGGGCAAATACCGTAAATACACTGCAAAGCCAGGTTTCTCACCTTACGAATAAGGACACAAGTAGCCCTGGATATAGGGTCAGAAATGGAGGTATAAGTGTGAACTGAAGGTTTCTAATAGAAACAGAAATGCAGGGAGGCGTGCATGTGCGTGTACACACCTATCTCCTGGCTCTGATCTTGGTTTCTAAATAGTCTTCTCTGACAAAAGGAACCAGGGCTGTTTGGAGAAATGGCTGACCCCAGGGCTGGGGCAGAGAAAGTTCAGGTGCACCTACAACATCTCGTTGTGCCAGAAAGGAAGAAAGTGCTGGAAGGATGATGGGGCATGTCCCAGGATGCAGGAGCCAGTGTGAAGGGTTCCTAACTGGCCAAAGCTGGATCAATGTGAACATGTGAACAAATAATGACAGTAAAGCGTTACAATCAATGCAATTAAAGAAGAATCCAGAAGCCTACCCCAGGGTCAGCAAACTAGGACCCACGGGCCAAATCCAGCCCATGGCCTGTTTGTAAACAGCCGGCGAGCTAAGAAAGGGTCTTTACAGTTGCAAAAGGTTGTTATAAACAAACAAACAATGAACACGCCACAGGGACCACCAGTGGCCCATGTAACCTAAAATATGTACTATCTGGCCCTTTACAGAAAATGTCTGCCGATCCCCAGTCTATAATGGTATAAGGAAACAAACAGCAGAGGGGAAAGCTCTCCCTTACACAGAAAGCCATCAACTGCAGCCATCACAGCAAACATCGATCCTGGTGAAAGCGACTGATGGTGCTACAGCAGGTGGGAGGGGTCTGAGGAGACAGGTCACGTATTTACGAGGTCTGAAGGCCCTCCTCACAAGCCACTGAGCCACTACAAGGGAGAAGACAGGGACCTCACAGCTGAGAAACCTGCAGACGCCGCCTTAGCCAAGGAAGCAGGGATGGGAAGCACCGAGAAGGACATGGCCGCACTTCCTGGTCTCCCTGCCAGAGACACGTCCCCTGGAACTACTCACGAGGAGGGACCAGTCAATCCCAAAGGGAGGGACATGGGCCAAAAGACCTGACCTGAGCTCTTCAGAACAGTCAAGATGATAAGAGGCCAAGAAAAAGGGAGGGAGGAACATTCAAGAACAAAGGAGACCAAAGAGACGAAAGCTGAGGGCAACGCAGGATCAGAATCTCCT
>JAQZBX010111561.1:0-10273 GCA_029593785.1 Cabassous unicinctus
AAAAAAAAAAAAAAAAAAAGAACCTGGCAGAGAATGGGCACTAAATAAATAAATAAACAGCAGCTTAAAAAATAATCAATAAAAACAGTAGTCAGCTCACTTCACTGTTTCTAAATATTGCTGGAGAAAACCTTACAACTACAGCTGGGCTTTCAATGATAAGCCGTCTTTCCTATTCACCACTTGGGCTATGTAAACTTTTACCACAACTCCTCAGGGCCTGTTTCACTTTTCTGCCTACCTCCTCACTTTCAACAGATCCTAGGGGGACTTCTGCTTCTGACCAAGGTGAAATAACAAGGACCAAATCAACCTTCCTCCCTGAAACAACCAAAAATGGACAAACGTACAAAGAAAGGGTTTTGAAGGCATGGGCAAACAGTGATCCCCAAGCAATGGGAAAGAAATGAGGTGATTAAGATTGTAGTCACCGTGAGCTTAATGCCCCGTGAGAGTTTTCAGCCATGGCACAGGGAGGGGGAACCTGGTGGAGACAGGCAGACTCTCTAAGAGTCCAGGAAGACCAAGCTAACGACTGTTTACAGGAAAGGAGCATACTTCACAATACCTGCAGAAAGTTCCCCTCAAATATTCAGCTAGGCCTACCTATGGGAAACTAAGGAGGCTGGAGAAAGAACCACTAGAAAGGATCAGACACTGCAGTGCAGTGCCTACACTCACACAGGCCAGGCACAGTGCTGTTCTCACCAGCCAGACTGGAAAACCTCATGACTTGAGGGACATGAGGTAAAATACATAGAAGGGTCTTGGCTCAGTTCTGTGGAATGATTAGCCCTAAATTGAGCACTGTTCCAGTCCCATCTAACAAATCTTAACAAGAGCTAAAAGAATCAAACTATTTCCAAGTAAATTAATTGCATCCCAGAATAATGCATAAGAATATTTATAGGAATACAAAAGTATGCAGCATCTAACAAGGTCTGGCTTCCAATCAAAAATTACCAAGCAGGAGGCGAAGATGGTTCAAGCGAGTGGGTGCCTCCCTCCCACATGGGAGGCCCCAGGTTCAGTTCTTGGTGCCTCCTGAAAAAAAGAAGATAAGCAAACAACGAATGGACACAGAGAGCAGATAGAGAGCACAAAACAATGGGGGAGGGAGGGAATATATAAATAAAAATAAATCTTTAAAAAAAAATCACCAAGCACACAAAGAGGAGGAAAATATGACCCATAATGTGTAGATCAATCAATCAAACCCATCCCAGAACTGACACAAATACTAGAATTAGCAGATAAGGACATTAAAAGTTATTATGATTGTATTCTGTAAGTTCAAAAAGTTAAGAAGAGACATGAAAGATATTTTTAAAGATCCAGCTAGACTTCTAGAAATGAAAACTACAAGGTCTGTTATGAAAAATTACACTGGATAGGATTACCAACAGATTAGACATGGCCAAAGAAAAGATTACTAAACATGAAGACACAGTAAATTATTCAAAATAAAACAGAGAGAGAAAAACAATTTTTAAAAATGAACAGAGCATCAGTGAGCTATGAGACAACTTCAAGCAGCCTAATATACAGGCAATTGTAGTCCGCCAAGGAGAAGAATGTCAAGAAGGGATGGGGAGAAAAAGAAGAGTGTCAAGAAGAGATAGGGGAAAAATAAAAAAATTTTAAAAACTATGTAAAGAAATAGTGGCTGAAAATTTCCCAAAGAAAACTAAAAACCTACAGATCTAAGAAGCTTAATGAACCCCAAGAACAAAAGACATGAAGAAAACCACATCAAAATACATCATAATCAAGTTGCTCAAAACCAGTGATAAAGAGAAAACCTTAAAAGCCACAAGAAGAAAAAAGATACAATATGTACACAAAGATAAGGATGACAGCAGATTTCTCACTAGAAACAATACGAATGAGAAGCAACATCTTTAAAATATAAAAAGAAAAAATAACACTGTCTACCTATATTTTTATACCCAGAGAAAACATCTTTCAAAACGGAATGCAAAATAAAGACCCAAAAGTTGAAAGAGTTCATCACCAGCAGACACAAGAAATGTTAATGAAGTCATTTAATCAGAAGGAAAATGATTCCAGATAGAAATATGGATCTACAGAAAAAGAATGAAGGGCACTAGAAATAATAACTACATGGGGGTGGGGGCAGTGAGTGTAATAGCAATATAATGGGTTTATAACATATAACAATAACACAAAGGTCAGGAAGAAGAAATGGAAGAACACTATTGTAAGGTTCCTATAATATACAAATGGTATACTATTTTAAATTAGACTGTGATAAAGATGTACACCATAAGCTCTAAAGCAATCATGAAAAAAAGCACAATAGAGTTATACCTAATAGGCCAACAAAGTAAAATGGAATCATAAAAATTATTCTATTAATTCAAAAGATAGCACAAAAAGAAGAAAATGGGACAAATAGACAACAAACTACAAGATGATAAATTTAAACCTAACTGTATCAACAAATCCCTGGTCCTTCATGTCATGCAAAGCAGAAGCCATGAAGATCCAGAAGAAAAAGAAATGTTGGAAGTGGGAGGGCTGGGAAAATGCAAGACAATTTTAGATAGCTGCACTTTTTCACACAAGGCCTGCTTAGTTTACCTACAATTGTTCAGGGACAACAGGTTTCCTGACTGGCCACTGGGATGCATTATTTAGCAGTTATTGTTTGCAACAAAAATATTCTGGGCTTGATTTATACAGAGAATAGAAGAAGCAAAAAGTGGAAGTCAACAGCACTCACTACTGTGTCACTTTGGAATGGCTGATTAATAAACATGACCCAAATTCTACCTGGATTCTGGCAAACCCCCAAATTACTCTTTTTAAATGGTTCATTCATTCATTCAGTGAATCTTTACTAAGAACCTACCATGTGTTTATTATGCAACTTGATTATAAATTAGACATCCTATCTGAATAGGTAACATTACACTCACAAGCATAAAATATAAGAGGACCCATAAACTCTACTCTGCAGTCACACTTCTCAGTATGAGAAAGAATACGATCGGCCCCTGTTAGTATGTTCTCCACATCTGTATATATATATCTCAAATAACCATAATGTGTTCTATTTACTAGGTCAGGATGGTTTGCTAGCCAAGTGTGTAATGATCAGTCCAAGTCTGACATTGGCTTGGACACCTCACTGGACCTCTTAGAACCTCAGTTTCCTCATCAACAAAATGAGGGAAGTAGCCCAGATGACTTCCAAGATCACTTCTGTGATATGGGTAATGCTGGAAAGGCTAATTTGCTAGTCAATAGTTAAGCCTTAAGTTCTTAGCCATTAAGAAAATAGGATGACAGATACTTTGGGCATCTGCTTGTCACAAAAATTCTCAAATCCCAAAAGAACCATTATTTTGAAGGATAGCCATTCTTTCCCTCTCATGTTGTCAGTCTGAGCTGATTTACTGAAAACCAGCTGCCTACCAACTGCCAACCCCAACATGCCTAACAATATTTTCTTTAGACAAAGCACTATGATTTTTAACTATCTTCAAATCAGAAAGGTAGTTTTAATCTTAGTTCTCAATAAAATAGCAATATACTTTTTTAAAGCATAAAATGTTTGGGATATTTTCCCAAAAGCTTTCTGGAATTCCTAAAGAGAATCTATTTGAGAAAGAAACTTCCAAGGAATTATGGAAAATGAAAAAGAGCATAAAATTATCAAGTAACAGTTGCCCACACATAGCAATACATTCTGGCACAAAGCACTTGCAGATGTAATATTATCACTGAATCACATCTTTAAACTAAAACCTGGGACAGATATACGACTACTTTTTCAGGGATAAGCACTCTACCACCACCCGCAAAAAGATATTACTAATTCCCTGTTGTAGTTAAGTCATAATATCTATGATAGCAGAGGAGAAAAGAAAGAAAATTACATCATGAATTGTGGGTAGTTTTTAAAATATCTGAAGAAACAGAACCTTGCATTTAAGTCATAAGCCTTTGCTTTGCAAAGAAAGGTCAAATGGCCTGTTTTAAACCAAGAAGCAATTAAAAAGCTCTAGCAACTCCAACTTAAAGAAATAAATTTTAACCTTTGTTCATTTTATTATTGGCCTCAAAAAATGTGATCCTTAAATCTCATCATTTCACAAAGAATTAGGCATTCTTCTCAAAGAATTTTTAAAAATATTTCTTAGAAAAACTGAAATAATTGTCAATCATTTACCCTATAAAGGACATTTTGAGGACAGAAAGTACAGCACTGCTTTATCCAAATATGTGTTTTCCTTTAAACTTCAAAAGGAAAAACTCTACAAGTTTTTTCTTCAGTGCTCCCAATGATTAGATTGTAAATTCAAACTATACAAATCTATAATTAGCATTTCTAATGTCAAACAATATACGGCATAATTTCACAAGAATCAGTTAACAAAAAATACATACATATATAATAACACTTACTGAGTGCTGACTATGTACAAGGCTATTTGATTTGGGGATTAAAAGATGAATAGATAAAGCTTTCTATTTCTATGAAAAGCCCTTTAATAGCATTAGTTTTGGAGACTTAACAAGTGAAAAAAAACAACCTTTAATGGTTATCAATTCCCCTGAGCCTCCCATGACATCTGAGCAGTCACTCAAAGGCAGTTAAAGGTTGAAGACTCAATATCTCAGAAAGCCAGAGAAGCAAAGCATTTAGCCCCAAACCTAGGCAATTCAATCAGCCTGCCTTCTTCTGAAAAGACCCAAAAAACATTTAGCAGTAAATATCCAAGCATACGCAGGAGCATATCAACAGATACGTGTGTGTGGAAGAGGTATTGGCTAGGGTTTGGGGTTAAAAAAAAAAACGAGTTTTTTTTACACAGAATTTCCGCAGTAAAGCCAAAAACTAAATTGCTACCTTTGAATACTGAGACATGGAAGCTCTCCTTTGACTTTTAAAAATTTAGTTTTATGTTTATGTCCCTTTTAATCACCAATCGGGAGTAATAATTTTGTTCATTTTTTATTATCTGCCAAATCGTATCTATATACTCAAGAGAGCAAAGCCAGAGTTAAGAACCCAAAAGGTCTAATAGACAGATACCACATCCAATTTCCTCTCAGAAAATTTTAAAAATTCATTAATTGTCATTATATAATTGTTACTAAACACCAATGATGTACCAAATGTTGAGTGAGTTAGCCAGAGTTGAATTTGAACCTAATTCTCTACTTGAATATTTATCCATTAACTGAAAACAAGATTCAATTAAATCCTCCTTGGTCATTTTGTTGTCCTATCTTTGTTGCTGCTACTTCTAAAACAATGATGACTGCCTAATACTACTGGCGACACTTGGTGCATTTTTATTATGGCTAGAAGTACACAGAACACTCGACACAACAACCCGAAAGGTAGGTATTAATAGATGCTATGTAATGAAGGCCTTAAAATGTTCATCATATCTACTCCTTAATCTAGCAATTTTAGGGAATAAGCAGAGTTGTACACAAAGATTCACAGAGAATGTTATTTATCAGGGTTATTTATGACAAAAATCACCTAAATGCCCAGCAAGACTTAAGTAAAACATGGCATACGCACAATACAGACTATTATGTATCTATTAAATATCATGTTTAGTAGAATAATGAATGACAATAAATACCCATGGTACACTGCTGAATATGAGAAAGAAGTTTGTAAAGAACTGAAGGAAGATATACTCAAATATTAAAAGTTAGCTTCTAGAAGTAGTGTTATAGGTGATTTTAAAATATACTCTCTGTGTTTTCAAATTTTTCTGCAATGAATGTGTATCACTTTAAAAATCAGGGCAAATTAAGACTTTCCTTTAAAATGCCACCCAGCAGTATTCAATTCAAAGTTACTGAAAAAAATAGGGGGGAAAGGCAGATTTACGAACATCTCTACAAACCTGAAAAATCTCAGCCATTACTTAAAATCCTTTATCTCTGAGCTATCATTCACTCATATATTAAACAAATATTTATTGAACATCTGTCATGTGCTAGGTCTTGCAGATACAGCAGTAACTGAGACAGACATGGAAAATGGGAGGAATCAACAACAACAAAAACCAGCACACAAAGAAGCGAGATGTTTTCAGAGAGCTGGGGAATGATGGATTCTCTTTAGAAGGGTGTCTGGGAAGACATCTAGGACATTTGAGCTGACACAGGAAACATGAGGAAGAGCCCAGCAAACAAAGAGCAAGGGAAAGAATGTTCCAAAGAAAGGAAAGAATTTTGGCCCTGAGGTCAGGATAAAACTGATTGATTTGAAGAACAGCAAGGAGGCCAGTGTGGTGGAAGCTGGGTCTTAGCAATCGTGCAATGTCTTGGTGAATAAAGTTATACAAAGTCTAGCCAGACAAAAGCTACCAATGGAGAAGTATCTAAAACTGTACTTTTCCATGATGGTTACGAATCCAGTCTTCAGAGCCAGACAGGCTGGCTTCAAATCCAGCTTGGCTACTGACTAGTGATGGGTTATGAGCTGGTCACCTCCTCTCTGGACTCTGATTTCCTCATCTGTAAAATGGAAGGAACAACACCTGCCACAAAGGCAGCTGGAAGGCTTTAAGTGGGAGGATAATCATCAAAAATGCTCAGGAGAATGCTTGGCAGACCAAAAAATGCTAAGCAATCAGTAGCTAGTCTTAAACGTGCACATAAAGAAATATATAAAAATCCTAGAAATTTCACTATATATGAATCACATCAATATAAGTAGACTATGTTCTACCTGACCTAAAGCTTTTTCAGTTACATGCACTGACCCAGAAATTCCTTAATCTGCTATTTTGTCAAGAAAAGCCAATGAGTCCTCAATGAAATGTCACTGGCCTCGAGGAAGACAGGGAGGAAACACATTTCATGGTCTTCCTTCAATCCTCATTCTCCTTTGACTTTTCTGCAATTTGTTACAGTCCAGTTCTTTTCAGAAATTCCTCTCTGGACTTGTGGACATGATTCTCGGTCTTTTGACTATTAATCTGACTGTTCCTTGTCTACCTCAGATTTCTCCTTTTATTCCTCTTGTCCTCTAGAAATGTCATCGATTCCTAAATTTCTATCCATGTCCCTATTATCCACAAAATCTCTCTGGAAGCTTCCCAGCCTCCAGAGGCAATCATAGCACTAAATCACATTCTTCGTGCAACACTTACCTCATTACAATTCTTATCAGTAAATTATGTCTTATCTTCCCTACTGGATGAATAGATTCTTGAAAGTAGGAGTGACAACTTTATCATCTTTCTTTCTCCCTTAAGATCTAACAAAATCTCTTGAACATGGCCGTTGCTATAAGTGAATAAGAGGGTAAGCATATAAAATACTTTTAACAGATTATTAGCATTAAAACAGAGCCTTGGTAGGGATTTCTGTTTGGAAAAAGTTGATTTAAGAGATAATCACGAGTCTCCAGGAATTAAAATAGGTGAGTCTACAAAACACTCATCCAGGCTTTAGATCTTTAAGAGGAAAAAAAGGAAAAGGAACCTTAACTGTTTTAAGATAATTAACATTTTTGTAAAGTTTTCAATTTTTGGTTAAAGAAAATTGAATTAAAAGATATTTAGAGTGCTCGCTTCGGCAGCACATATACTAAAATTGGAACGATACAGAGAAGATTAGCATGGCCCCTGCGCGTGGATGACATGCAAATTCGTGAAGTGTTCCATATAAAAAAGAAAAGAAAAGAAAAAGATATTTAGAGTACAAAGTTTTAAAAAAAACAACAGAGCCTTGGGAAGTGGATGTGGCTCAAGCAGTTGGGCACCCATCTATCATATGGGAGGTCCCAGGTTTGGTTCCCAGTGCCTCCTAAAGAAGACAAGCAAAACAGCAAGCTGACACGACGGGCTGACGCAATGAGCTCACGCAAGAAGGAGACACAATGAAGGACACAACAAGGAGGGAGCAAAGGTGGCTCAAGCAATTGGGCTCCTCCCTCCCACATGGGAGGTCCCAGGTTTGGTTCCTGGCACCTCCTAAAAAGAAGATGAGCAGACACAGAGAGCACACAACGAACAGATACAGAGAGCAGACAGCAAGTGCAAACAATGAGGGGGTAGAGAAATAAATAAATAAAAAAAATCTTTAAAAAAAAAAACAAAACAGAGCCTTGAAAATATCATTGAAATTTCCTTATCTTTCTCAAATTGGCTTTTGATTTGTAACACGGCATAAGAGACATTATGTCTGTCTGAATATTTTACATGATCTTTCCAATTAACGATTATTAATATATCTAATTTGAAATTAGCATGCCAAAAATAACAGCTAGCACTTCTATAGCATTTACTATATACCCTGTTATAAGAATGTACATGCATTAAATCACTGCATCCTCCCAACAACACTACGCGTTAGTTACTATTTTTATATTTCCTATTTTACAAATGAGGCAGCTGAAGCAGAGAAGGATTAAATGACTTGTTCAAGGTCACACAGGTAGGCAAAGCCAAGCCAGGATTTGACCCCTAGCAGCCTTAGTAACTCTAAGCCTCACCGAAATATCCATTCACTAAAAATAATCTTATATTACCTAACATTTTAAAAACCATATTTAGAACTTTTCACAGAAGCTTGTTGTTCATAAAGCAGTATTTTTTCTGTCATATAAATATGAGTATCTATATTAACTACATCGAAGTTCTGGCTAAAGTATACAAATACAATATACTAATGCATATTTCATGATGTTGATTTTCCATTAACTATTACAATATTTTTTAATTGCCCTATTCTACTTCTGAATGCTAAAAGTCTTACCTGTCTAACTTACCACTAACTATCCTGGGAAACCTTTATTTCCATAAGGATTTTTCTATATTCCATATAGATTTTAAAATTTAAAAAAAAAAAGAATTTTCATAAAAACATGTAACATATTTAAGTGCCACAAAGGACAACCACAATAATGTTCATCTTATTGAAAATCACAATTTAAAACAATCTTAGAGATTTTTAAAGGCAATATTTAGCCTTAATTTCTTACCACTAAAAAATAATACCTACTACTACAAGACCTGCTTTATTCTCAGATGCTGTTATACTAAAAGCTTTTGGCTGACAAACCTAAGTATAGTGACAGAGAACTCTACTATTAAAATGTAAAGCACATTTTTAAGCGAACAGAATTCTTAAAATGGGATTAGCCACTGCTGGTACAACTGATTTCACAGTAGTCACTTTTTAAAGAAAAACTGTTGTCTGCCTGACCAAAAGTAAAATCATCCGAGAGTGTTCAGGAGCAAAATCCTATCGACTCTAACCATAAAAGTAACCTATCTAAACCATTTTTTTTTCTTTTTTCTTTTCTCTTTTTGCCCTTTTTAAGAGTGCAAACTTTAATGGACATACCTTAGACTCCAACAGGCCCATTTCCCCAGGGCCCTGCACTTGCTCTTCCCTCTGCCAAGGGACCTGAACCCAGATTTTCTCATGACATGCCCCTTCCCACCACTCAGGCTCAGCTCAAAAGTCTCTGCCTAGCAAGGCCTTGCCTGGCCAGCCCTCCTGGAGCAGCGACCTCCATCACCAACTGCTTCCACCCATCAGACACTGTATTGTCCCCTTAGTTCTTAATCATATCCCAAACAAAACTGCACGTGTATTGACTGGCTCCTTCCAGTAGAATGTAAGCTCCATGGGAGCAGGGGGTCTTTTCTGACTTCAAATCACAGGGTCTGGCATATGGTAGGTGCTAGAGAAATACTCTGTTGAATAAGTTCATGGTCCTGAGACAGATGACAGACTTAAAGAATGTCAGGATGATAATCCATTTCTAGTATTCTGAGCAAGTATAAGCCTTCCAATAATCTAATAACAAGATCCAATCTCCAGTTTATCTAGCACTGAATTAGGCTTTTCACCATCTTAACTATCTGGAAAATGAACCTCTGAACTAAAGAAAAACAGCTTCAGCAAAATGAGAGGCAAGAGACAGTCTTTACTCACTACTTCAAAAACGTTTCTAAAATAGTCATATGCTTCCTATGTGTCAGGAGAGAAGACTCATCGCATGGAAGGGCTGTATGAACAGATGTCAGAAGCCTGCCAACCAATGCAGGGAGAAAGCAAACGAACATCAAGCAAGCAAAGGGGAAGAATTCTAATGCTATTTGGTAAAGGAGCAACTGGTGCTGCCTGTCTCCACAGCCCCAAAGCCATCTGTATTATAGGAGTGACTAATGATGAACATTCTTAGACTTTAGTCTAATATCACTTTTTGGGGGCTCTGTTGTTTGGGGCTCTATGTGCCATTTTAAGAAGTGAAACA
>JAQZBX010111562.1:0-10271 GCA_029593785.1 Cabassous unicinctus
CAGTAGGTGGAATTACCAGGAGAGATGGGAGCTAGCAACATTTGCCTTATATTTTCAGGTGCTTTTCCTCAGGGGTAAAATCATTTGGTTTTGGTTTAACCTTAAAGAACCTTAGTATACTCTGATACACAGATCCATCTCATCAGAACTTGACAAAGCCCATTTGGATCATAGGCAGAGTCAAAGCTTTTCACTAAGTGTGCTGCTCAGACTTTACCATGTACTTCCACTAATTGACCACTTATGTAGGTAAGGAAAATACCAAGTCTGCATAGCTCTTTCTTGATAAATAAAGAGTATATTTAATTTCAGGCTCTGATGTTCTCCAACCACATAACAAGAAAATTTAAAGTTTTTAACTAAAAGGGAATATAAGATGTCGTTCAGAAGACTGTTAGGTATACAAGTCGGGCATCTGTTCAAAGGAGCAAAACATACTACTCAAGGAACAAAGGGAGAGAGGACTTTCAGTGCAAACATGAAAATAATGAGAGATGTGCAATAAGAACTGGCCCCAGAGATGAGTGTCAGTGGAGTTCACTTGAATCCTACTGTGAATCTATCTTTTAAAATCTCTACACATCCTTCCCAGAATGCCTCAAAATACTCTAATTGTTGTGTCTCACTTGAGACTCCTTGGAATGAATATAAAGTTGATCAAATCTTCCTGCCACCTACCAAGGAGCATAACCCACGACTGTGTGTCTCAGGCTACCCATATATGCACAAATCAGGAAACTAGCTTGCAAAGGCTATTTCTGACCTTTTAATTCCCTTTTCACCAAATTCTTTTAAAAGTTAATATTTAGATGGAGTTTTTGTTGTTGCTTTTTTGTGTTTTCTTTATTTTTTTAGCAGGGCTGTTGCATAACACAATTGGTTTTGCATACTTTATAGGAAAGCAGGCCACCTTCCTTCATAAAGGGTGAGGACACTGATGTGCCTTCCAATCACTTGATTCTATTGTTCTAAGGAAGCCTTTCAGTATTTTTGGCAGGCTCAGGCTTCTGTGCTACCATGGCCTTATTTTATTATTGTTTGGAGGCGACTGCAGTGTGATTATCCATTCTTCCTTCAGGCAGAGCAAGCCATCTGGAATGTTTATTAAACCCGCCGGCTGATCAGGAGGCTATAGCAAACCCAACATGGATGTGGGTTGTTCTACATCGCCATGGCTTTGTTCCTCTGAGGATGTAGCATGAAGAGAGGCCTGTTAATGGATGGAGAACCCTGCACAGTAGAGGTGCCACGGGCTGAATGGGCGAAGGGGTATTTTTGGCTTCTGGGAAATTGACTGAGTATGGTAGAAAAATATTTAACGTAAAGCAAAAAAACTTCTAAACTTTTAAATGTTTAATTTGGGGTGGTAGAAGGGCAAGTGATCAGCAAGAGGTTTGAGGAGTGGCCTTTGAAGCCCAAATCTTTCCGATGAGGTCATACCCCGCTAAGCTAGTCTGTCACTCTGGGTAAGAAGATCAGTCAAGCTTGTCCTGAAATAAAATGCTACTATTCTAATTTTAAAATTTAGGCATTTCCCAGCCTACACTAAGCAGTACTTATATTTCTTTCCTTTTATTAGTGTCACTGCGAAGAAAGAGGAACATTCTTCCTTTGCTATAAATTTTGGTCTATAATTGTTGAACATATTTTTTGCAGGAAAGCAAACTTTGTCTCTTCATGCTTTTGCTGTTTGTAAAATGAGTGTTTGTGGAGCTAGGAAGAATAATTTATAATGAGGGCTTGGGCTTCTTTTCAATTTAATTTGGATTTTACACTGAGTCAAGTTTTCAGTCAATTATAGAATGATGATTAGTTACTAGTCACTTAAATAAGCACCTTTTAAAAATAGACCTATAAAAATGATACAGGGACTAATCAGTGATGTGAGCAAATCTCATGCAGGGCCACCGGAACCATAATAAGAGGAAAGAAAAGATGGCTGAGCAAATAAAACCTGTGTTGAGCTAAATTATAAGATATGCTTGTTACCCAACCTACTGAATAAATCTGCCCTGGCCCAGTTTATGTCAGTGCATGGGATGTGCTCTTAGTCCCTCTAGTAAATCCTTAGTGATAGAAATGAGAAATTGATCTTTATACCAAGATGAATATATCAGTATGAGAAGCTCTGTGTAAAGCACCCTACTGATTTTACAGTGTATGTCTATTAATCTAGATGTAAGTAAATTTATATGTTTAAAGTTGAATGTATCTACAAATATGTACTTATATATAGTGTGTGTGTATATACACAGAGAGACTCATATCAAAATATTATAAATATATAGATATTTATATCCATATCCCTATATTTTTCTCTATAGTCAAATTAGGGGCATCTCATCCATCCCATCAGAAGTCAGAGCCATTCTAATATCATGGATGGAGCTAAGAAAAGCAGGACCAAGTCTATCAGACACAAATATCTTTGTATCAGCTGTCTATTAACAACAAAATGATGCATAACAACTACTTCTCCCCAAACTCATCATTGCTTATTCAGCTATATGTCTACTGGACAGTTTGGGTCTTGGTAGGGCTCACCCTGGCATTTGAGTTCAGCTTCAGGTCAGCTGGGTGGTTTTGCTCTCTTAGTTGACTCTCACGTGTCTGGGGCCTCTGCTGGGAAAACTTGGCTGGCTCCCTCTGCAACTCGTGAATCTCCTCCACCAACAGGCTAGACTCGGTTTGTATTTGCAGCAGGAGTGAGAAAGAGGAAGTGTGCAGGCCTTCCTGAGGTCTGGGCTCTGAAACAATGTGTGGCCTGCCACTTCTGGTCAGAGCATGTCACAAAGCCGGCTGGGAAGAGCTCTGTGATGGGAAGAGCTACATAGTCACATTATAAAGGGTGTGGAGATAGAACATTTTGAGTCAACTTGCTGCAGGCCAAGTAGTTTGTGCAGAGACAGCAGTAGAACACTTGCCTTCTACTCTGTTGCCATTTCTTTGTTGTTGTTGTTGTTAGAAAAGAAGTTTTTTTAATATAATTAAATTTTTAAAAAATTTTTAAAGAAGTTTTAATTACATAAATGATACATAAAAAATATAGGGGATCCCCATATGCCCCATCCCCTCCCCCTCCCACATTTTCCCACATTAACAACATCTTTCATTAGTGTGGTACATTTGTTACAACTGATGAACACATTGGAGCATTGCTACTGACCACGGACTATCGTTTACGTTATAGTTTACACTCTGTCCCACACAATTTTGTAGGTTAGACAAAATATATAATGGCTTGTATCTGTCATTGCAATGTCATGCAGGACAATTTCAATGTCCCGAAAATGTCCCCATATTACACCTATTCTTCCTTTCCCTCCCCTTAGAACTTTTCGTGGCCACTGCCTTTACATAAAAATCTGTTGCCATTTCTAACACACTTTGCTCTGTCCCTTCTAAAATTAAACATTATTAGAATGTTTGTCCCTGAATCCCTGCAAACCACTGATGTCCCCAAAACAAGATCTAATGATCTGATGTGTATAGTAATGACTGCTATCATCTTGTTCCTATCTATACTAGCTAGAAACCAAATTTTCGCCAATTGAAATTCTTTTGCATGCTGTGCCCAGAAAGTCAAGGAAAAGTCATAAGTTCAGTTCTCTACTCTTAAGACTTTCTTAAATTAATTAAGCCCCTATTTAATACTCTGAAGGATATTTTGGTTTCACTTACAACCTCTCTGCTCCAGTGTCATCATCTATAAACATTAGTGCATCTGATTATGTGATTTCAAGGAACTAAGCCTTCTTACTCTATAATTACTTTATTTTCCCATAAAAATAGAGGTACTTCATTATTAACAGTCCTCTTCTGGATTTTTTCCCCAGGATTCTCCTGCTATGCCCACCATTCCTTCTCTTCATGTATTGGGTTGAACAACACTGATTTAGAATATTTGGGAGGAAAACAACAACTGACCTCAAAGTGGGTTGTTAGCTATTGAAATTTGGCTTTATCTATGGTTATATATTTGAATTGACAGCAATTCAAATTTAATTTCAGTTTCAGTTTCTGGGAACATGCTCATACAGCTTATACTCCTGTTCTCTACTATCCTCTTGTACTTGGAGTTTCTTGAGTGTGATATGTGTTAAAAATTTGTTGAATGCTTTGACCTTCATATATGGCCACGTGGAAAACCATTTCTGTAGCTCAAGGGTAGAATTAGGGAGAGCCCACGTATCTTTTGTGTCCAGTAGTTTACACAGGAATAGAAGAGACTCCTGGGAGAGATAGATAGATGATAGATGAAAGAAAGAAAGAGAGAGAGAGAGAGAGAGAGAGAGAGAGAGAGAAGAAAAGAAAAGAAAGGAAAGGAAAGGAAAGGAAAGGAAAGGAAAGGAAAGGAAAGGAAAGGAAAGGAAAGGAAAGGAAAGGAAAGGAAAGGAAAGGAAAGGAAAGGAAATGGAGGGAGGGAAGGAAGGAAGGAAGGAAGGAAGGAAGGAAGGAAGGAAGGAGGATGATAGACATGAAGACCTGGGAAAAGGTCCATGTGAAAGCCAGACCACAGAGAGAAATAATGGGGTCTAAGAGACACTGCATCATAAGCAAAGGTAAACTCTGATAGCCAGGCAGGTCTTGGGCCAGAATCTGGTGATTGTCCTGAGTACAACATGGTAGTGGTTGCCAGAATTACTCTGTTCCAGCTACCCTGGTATCCTGTCTGAGAGCACTAGGAGAAGGAGACTATCATTCTTCAGGCACTGACCAACTTTGCTGTGACACCCCTCCCCCTCTAATCCAAACAAACCTACTTGGAGGGGCCAGTTTACCCTTGACTCTGTCAGAGTGAAGATGCAGCAGGCTGGCCTTTCTAGTTCAACAGGCATTGGAGGCAAGCACATGTGAGTGCTGGAAGTGTCGGCCCTGTGCTGTGGCCCTGACTCTTTCTCCATTGGCTGTAGAGTGTCCTCAGCTGTAGTGACTCCTCAGCTGTAGTATCAGTGAGGGTTCAACTTGGAGCATTACCTCTTGGGGCACTTATTGAGTCTAAGTGCTGTGGAGAGTCAACTGAGTAACTGTAGCAGGGATGGAGAATGAAGGCAGATCAGTGAACACAGGAAAACCAGGTGGGATATTTAGGGCATTAAAATTTGGCTATTCATGTTAATGAGACTGCATTTGTGTTCAGCAGCTTTGAAATCTTCAGACCCTTGGGTTATCTGAATTTCAATTTCATTTGTTTATTTTTTTTTAATTTTTATTTTAAAAAATTTTAATATAGTTTTTAATTTTTTAAAGATATATAGATTACATAAATGTTACAAAAAATATATAGGGGATTTCCATATGCCCTGCTCCCAACCCCTCCCACATTAACAGCATCCTTTATTAGTGTGGTACTTTTGTTACAATTGGTGAATACATTTTGGTGCATTGCCATTAAGTGTGGATTATAGTTTACATTGTCGTTTACACTCTCTCACACACAATTTTGTAAGTTTTGACAATATATATAATGACTTGTATCTGTCATTGCAATGTCATTCAGGACAATTCCCAGTCCTGAAAATGTCCCAATGTTACACCTTTTTTTCCCTCTCCCTCCCTTCAGATCCTCCGCTGGCCACTGCCTCCACATCAATGATAAATGTTCTTCCATTGCTAGAATCACAATAAGTCTATAGTAGAATAACAGTAAGTCTACTCTAGTCCATCATTCATTCCCAAGCCTGAGGATTCTGGGATGTTGATGCCTACTCTGCCTCTAATTTAGAAGGGCCTTAGATCCCAAGGGGCAGATGGATGGGACTACCTTGCTTGCAGTTGTAGACTCTCTCTGTTCTTTGGGATGATCATTGTCCATCATCATCTCCTTGTTAGTTGTCCTGTGTGAGTCCAATGAACTGTAGAGTAGGTGTTGCAACTCTGCTGAGACTCAGGGCCCAGCTGGCACATGGACAGCTCAAAGATTTAAGTCTCTTGGACATACACCTGTCAACTCTAGTACTAACTATACGTTTAAATAGATTGGGCAGAAGAGCCATGTGTGGGGAAACCACAACTGAGTCCAACTCTGTCACACTGGGGAGCATAAATTCCAAAGCAGGGCCCACTGGCAGACTCCTGAGCTATCTGCCCTGCCTGTAGTGTCTCCACTATTTGAGGCAATATTTACTTTGGCAGTCAATGAGATCCTGCTGAGACGAGCATAAGTGTAACCTCTGGAATGACCTCCCAACTCACTTTGAAGTCTCTTAGTCATATAAGCTCATATGTCTTTACCTTTTACTCCTTTTGGTCAATGTCTTTTCCAGTTGTATTGCTTGTTGGTGGTTGGTAGTAATACCCTGGTGCCAGTGAGACTCATGCCTGGGAGTCATGTCTCATGCTGGGGTGGGGGAAGGTGATGCTGAGTTCAGCTTAGAGAAAGGCCACATTTGTGCAACAAGGAGGCTCTCAAGAGGAAACTCTTAGGCACCCTATAATACTAGGCTAAGTTTCAATTTCAAAAGTAAAGGTTCATAAGTACATTCATCAATATCAAGGGCCCATCAATAGTTCTTCCTCTTTCACTGGTCACTGCCCCTGTACTTGGGGGATTCTTGCTGTCCCATTAAAGAATGTGGCAGAGTTCCCCAGGATGGGCATTCAATATTCTTTCAGTCATAGAGTGAATCTCCACCCACCGTGACAATGCCCCATGAACACTTCAATACATTTATATGCCTTATAGGTATGCCCCAGGTGAACTTGTTCCCATGCATCCCCCATCACTGACACCCCACACCGATGGTCCTCCCCTTCCACAGTTGTAACCCTTCTGTGATCCAAAACTTCTTAAAAAATGAAGCTAAGAAAATAACCAAATACAGTTAATAAGAAAATGAAATAATGATAGTTTTAAAAATAATAAATAAAATATGAACATTTTTAACTGAAATAATAAAAATATAAAAAAATATAAAATTAAAAAAAAATTGACATTATGTATTTCATTACGCTAGGATCTGTTATCTTGTATGTACAGTGACATTTTATTCTTTTTATTCCTCCTGTGTCTTTTTTTTTTTTTTTTCCCATTTTGTCTTCAAAGAAGCTTTAGTTTACAGAAAAGTCATGTACAGAATATAGGGGATTCTCATATACCCAACATCCTCCCACTTTCCCCTTTTCCCCTATTAATAACATTTTACAAGTGGATGGTACATTTGTTACAATAGATGTATAAATATTGAAACATTGCTACTAACCATGGTCAAGTTTAATGAAATTTAACATGGCCTGTATCCATTATTGCAAGATCATGTAGAGCGCTTCCATTGCCCCCAAAATGCCCCATGTTCCATCTATTCTATTCCTCCGTCCTCCTCCCCTCAGGTCCCATGACAACCACCAAGCTTCATTCTTTGAAGAACAAGATTCATAGTTACTTTCAACGACATTGAGAACTTGACTTACTGGTCTGTCCTCCCCTATTAGGCACTGCCTATGCTCTCAAGAGACTCCCGTTCCTCTATTTGAGAACTTAGCAGGACTCGCCAGGATGGGAGTCCAACACCTTCCGACTTATTATGTGGGTCTCCACCCACTGATACAACACACTATGACAAGATGAACACTCACACACTCCCTAGAAGCTTGCTCCAGGTGTGCCCTGTCCCGAATGCCTCCCACATCAAACACCCTAAACAAGTGACCCTCCCCTGCCACATCGCTAAAAGAACATTCCGAATGTTGTTGTTTCAAACACATACTCGCAAGTCCCCAGTGTTCACCTGGTCCCTCTTCCAACCTTCCCCCCAGTTCCATGGACAGTCCACCCCACCCTCCCCTCCCTATTCTCCTCACAAACCAGCACCAACCAACCCAATAGTTTCACTGCACCACTGTCATGCCCATCCACTGCAAAACTACACACTTCTACCTTATCATAGATTTTGCCCTTATGGGCATTAGCTCACAACTTTCTTCTCCCTCTGTGTCTCCGGTAAATCTATCTTCCCAAACTCTAGGTCTGTGAGTCTGCTCAGTTTGCTTAACTCATATCAGTGAGGTAATGTAATACTTGTCCTTCAGTGCCTGGATTGCTTCACTCAACCTAAGGTCTTCAAGGTTCATCCAAGTTATCCCATGTGTTAATTCTGCATTCCTTCTTACAGCTGAGTAATATTTCATTGTATGTATATACCCCAATTTGTTTATCCATTCATCTGTGATGGACATTTGGGTTGTTTCCAACATTTAGCAATAATGAACAATGCTGCTATGAACATTGGTGTGCATATATCTCTTCGTGTCCCAGCTTTCAATTCTTCTGGGTGGGATTGCTGGATCATATGGCAGTTCTATAGTTAGCTTCCTGAGGAACCACTAAACTGTCTTCCACAATGGCTGCACCATTCTACATTCCCACCAGCAGTGGATAAGTCTTCCCATTCCTCTGTATCCTCTTCAACATTTGTAGTCCTCTGTTTTTTAAATAGCCATCAGTCTAATGGGTGTAAGATGATATCTCATTGTAGTTTTGATTTGCATTTCCCTAATAGCTAGTGATGTTGAGCATCTTTTCATGTGCTTTTTAGCCATTTGTATTTCTTTTTTGGAAAAGTGTCTATTCAAATCACTTGCTCATTTTTTAAATGGGCTGCTTGTTTTTTTTTATTTTTGAAGTGTGGGACTTCTTTATATATGCTGGATATTAGGCCCCTATCAGATATATGGTTTCCAAATATTTTCTCCCATTGAGTAGGCTGCGTTTTCACTTTCTTGCCAAACTCCTTTGAGGTGCAAAAGTTTGTAATTATGAGGAGGTCCCATTTATCTATTTTTTCTTTTGCTGCTCATGCTTTGGGTGTAAAGTACATGAAACCATTTCCTATTACAAGATCTTGTAGATGCTTCCCTACATTATATTCCAAGATCTTTATTGTCTTGGCTCTTATATTTAGATCTTTAATTTTTGTATAAGGTGTGAGATGGTGTTCCTCTCTCATTCTTTTGGATATGGATATCCAGTTCTCCAAGCACCATTTGTTGAAGAGGCCATTCTCTCCTAATTGAATGAGCTTGGTGGCCTTGTCGAAAACCAGTTGACTGTATATGCAAGGATCTATATGAAAACTTTCAATTCAGTTCCATTGGTCAGCATGTCTATCCTTGTGCCTATACCATGCAGTTTTGACCACTGTAGCTTTGTAGTATGTTTTAAAGTCAGGTAGTGTAGTTCCTCTAATATCATTTTTCTTTTTCAATATGTCTTTGGCTATTCAGGGCTTCTTGCCTTACCAAATAAATTTCATAGTTAGCTTTTCCAATTCAGTAAAAAATGCTGTGGTAATTTTTATTTAATCTGTAAATTAGTTTAGGTAGGATAGACATCTTAATGATGTTTAGTCTTCCTATCCACAACAGGGAATATTCTTCCATTTATTTAGGTTTTCTTTGATTTCCTTTAACAATGTTGTGTAGTTTTCTGCATACAAGTCCTTTAGATCTTTAAATTTATTCCTAGCTATTTGATTCTTTTAATTGCTATTGTGAATGGGATTTTTTTTCTTGATTTCCACCTCAGATTGCTCATTATTAGTGTACAGAAATGCTACTGATTTTTGAACATTAATCTTATAACCTGCCACTTTACTGAACTTATTTATAAGCTCTAGAAGCTTTGTGTAGATTTCTCAGGGCTTTCGAGGTATAGAATCATGTCATCCACAAATAGTGAAATTTTTAATTCTTCCTTTCCAATTTGGATGCCTTTATATCTTTTTCTTGCCTAAGTGCTCAAGCAAGTACTTCTAACACAATGTTAAATAAGAGTGGTGACAGTGGGCATCCTTGTTTTTTTCCAAATCTTAGTGGGAAAGCTTTAAGGATTTCACCATTGAATATGATGTTAGCTATGGGTTTTTCTTATATACCTTTTATCATGTTGAGGAAGTTTCCTTGAATTCCTATCTTTTGAAGTGTTTTTATCGGAAAGGGTGCTATATTTTGTCGCATGCTTTTTTTGCATCTATAGAGATTATCACGTGATTTTTTTCTTTCCATCTGTTTTATGTGGTGTATTACATTGATTGATTTTCTTATGTTGAACCATCTTTGCACCCTGGGGATGAAGCTGACTTGGTCATGGTGTATAATTCATTTGATGTGTTGCTGAATACAATTAGCAAGTATTTTGTTGAGGATTTTAGCATCTAGTTTCATAAGAGAGATTGGTCTAGAGTTTTCTTTTCTCATGGCGTCTTTGTTTAGCTTTGGTATTAGGGTGATATTGGCATCATAGAATGAGTTAGCCAATATTCCCTCCAATTCTT
>JAQZBX010111563.1:0-10275 GCA_029593785.1 Cabassous unicinctus
GTAGCCTCCCCTTGCCCCCACCCCCACCCCAAACATCCTGAAGCCAAGTTTCCTCTGGAAGATTTCCTCCTCCCCTAACTGGCAGTAGCACTGCCTGTGCCGCTCGGGGTCACAGAGGAACTTCTCTTACAAGAACCCGGGCTCCCTGCACCCGGCGTTCGGTGAGCTAAAGACAGGCAAGGGCCCCAGCAAAACCACAGTGCACAATTCCCAAAGCCCAAAGCTTGAGCCAAAGCTGCATGCACAGGAGGTTTGGATTAAGCATCAAAGAAGTCACCTTAAAACAAAGCTGTTTGGCAAAGAAAATTACCTCACCGTAAGAACCCCAGGGAATGGTAAATTGCTTTTGAATATAGACTTTTCAGTGGTGTGGCCGCTAATCACGTGACTATAAACTGCGCTAAAACAAAAATGTTCTCAGCACGTCTCCACACATCAGCATCTCTAAGCCTCTGCTGTGAATGGGGTCAGCTATTGCAGTGCAGTCCCCAACCCTGAGCCATAATAAAGGTGACTCAGCCATGTAGAAAGAATCCTCATAAAGTTAGGCAGGAAACAAACACAGAAATTAATCAGAGAAGCTTCGAAGATTTTGGAAAGAGTATTCTTTGGACAAGTTAAAACAGCAGCTCTCCCTATGCTCTCTGACGTCTCAGAAGGGAGTTGAGTGAGACCAGCCAAACTTCAGGCAGCACCCAAGCCCTTTGGCCAGACCCTTCTGGGGAGGGTGGAGGGCAGGGCAGCAGCTGGACGAGTGAGGGGGCGAGCGCATCCCGGCAGAGCTAAGCTGCGCTGAGCCCAGCCAGGCCCGGCCATGTGCTTCGCGCTGGCAACGAACCGGTCCTTTCAAGAGAAGAAGAGTCTGACAAAAAAGGACAGCTGCAGCTAAGTGAGAAGCCGAAAGGCAAAACCAGCCAAAAAGCCTCAAATCTGGGATTCTCCCCTCAACTCAAAAATTAAAGTAATAATGCCATCATCTTCGGGGTTTGTAGGGCTAATCTATAAGTCTCCCCCTTTGCTGGATCAATTAAAGTGAGCCCCTCCACATCTGGTTTCCATCTAAAACAGAAACTTGTATTATCAGCATATTACACAACAAATTATGCCTGCAGGTTTCTCTTATTACACATCACAGAGGTGCCCGTGGTGGTGATGATGGGGGCTGTGCTGATCTGAGCATTTGCTTACTTCAGCCTTTTTTGTTTTTCCTAAGGTCGAGAACAAAAAGTTTTCCGTGCAGTGTGCAATTTAACTCAACAAAGTCCCACTACCCAGAAAAAAACTCAACCGAGCAATAGGACCACGGGTCCACCACTCAGTCTTGAGTGCCCCTTGCATCAAGCAGGGGGTGAGGGGTGTGCTTTTGAAAGAGCTCAGAAAAAGCACAGCAAGTGGCTCCGCAGCGTCCTCTGCTGCCAGCTCCCAGCCTTCAAGCATTCTGAAGGAAGGAGAGCCGGCTGGACTTGCCTTAGCATCTACCACCCGTCAGGTTCCTGCTCAGCAGACCCACTTAAAGGACACCCAGGCTTCTACAGACCCAGGAGGGTGGGGAGCCCCGAGGGAGCAAAGGAACCCGCAGGAGAGAAGAAAAAGACTAGAAGATGCTGGAAAAAAAGAGTCCAGGAAATGCCATGGGGCTTCCTGTCAAGTGCCAGTTAACATGCAGCCACCAAAATGACAATGAGGTATCTAAGCTCTTTCCGAAAGAACTTTATGAACTTCCAGGCTGTTGTGTGCAGCACGCCTTAGGCTGAAAAGACAAGGGAGAAGCTGGCTCTGGACATTCTTAGAACAGCGGAACATTCCACTGTCCCGACGGGGCTGGCGCGCTCAAGGCCACCTCTGTGGCAATGACGGCACCAGCTTTCGGTTAAAGCCTGGCTTTGCTGTTAACGTGACTGCACACCAGTCTCACCTTCTGAGGGGGAGGACAAAGAGAGCACCTGGACAAAATCACCTGAACTGGTTTTAAAATCGCTTTGTTCTCTGGATAGGGCATTTGGGAGACAAACATGGGCCTCCTCTTTGCCTCTCCTTAGTGAGGCAGCCTGGAACAGCATCCAGGGGGCTGGATCAGAGCACACTGAGGTCCACCGGGTGGGACCATCCGGAACCCAGCCAAGCTCCCGTGGCTGGTCAAGGGCTGCCTAGCCCACTAAAAGGGGCCTGTCGACGGGGACAAACGGCTGCTCTCTATCGGGGTGCCCTTTGCTAAAGCAAAACAAAACAAACAAAACAAAACAAAACAACCCTGCAGACCTGCAATCCAGCGTCAAAACTGTAACTGAGACAAGTCACTGTTAAGTGGATAAATTAAAATGAAACCAAAACCTGGCCCTGTCAGAAACAGTGAGTTTCACAGGGTCTGCTGCCTCCATTCCAGTCTCCTGAAACCCAGCGGCATCTTTTCGCCCAGGGTCCGGGAGCTGGAGCAAAGAGGGGTCCCCTTTCCTGCAGGGGAGGTGCAGGGGACATACATGCTGGCGCTTCATTTGGAAGGAAGCAGCACGAGACACTCGCCTGGTTTCCTAGATAATAAACAACGCCATTCCAGCTCCTGCACAGTCAATAGGAAACAGTCGCTCTTCTACACCATCCAACAAACACTTGTCCCTGTTGAACAACCGGCAGGCCAGCCCATCAGCACTGTCCCGGCAAGGCGAGCGCCGCGGCGGTGCCAGAAATGCCCTGCCCGCGTGGCCCACCACGGGGGCTACTTCCCCAGCATCGAGTCCGGGGACTGTAACGTACGGAAGACTCGGAGTGTGGCCTATAGGAGGCAGAATCCCATTCATCAAATACTGCAAAGAGCTTTTCTTTGTTCACCATCGTACTAGGTACAGTACGTGTTAATGAACCTGGGCAGTCAGATACGGGCCCGACTGTTCAGGGGGCGTCCGCAGGCGAGGGACCCTAGCAAGCCCGCCCGCGCGAGTCGCCCCTGCTCCGCCGCCGCGAGCATTGTTCCCTAAGTCTGCGGGCGGGGGTGGCGAGCCGGGGGTGCCGGAGAGAACACTTGGGGCACCGTAAACCTAGGGCCCTCTCGGGTCTCCGAGCGTCCTCGCCTCCATCGCCCCCACTCCATCCAACACAAACCCCGAGCGGGAAACGCGACTCCCACCGGCTTGCCAAGCAAGCACTGGCAAAGATGTGACTCGACCAGTGTGCCTGAGCCGGACGGCCCTTCTCGCCATGTGCAACAGCCACGCCGGCGCAGGCGCCCCCACTCAGCCAGCCCCGGGCGCGACCACCCGCCCCCCGCCACCGGACAGAACACACGCCCCCTCCCGCCCCACGCTAACGGGAGCGCCCGCAGCCCGGGGGTGGCAAACGCAAACTTCCGCGAACAAAAGAGTTGTCTCCAAAGGATGCGAGAACTTCAGGGCCGGCTCCCGGGGCTCGGCGCTTCGCCGCCGCTGCAAGCCGGGCTCAGGGTGAGACGCGGAGGTGCGGAGGCCACCCCCGGGCGCAGCCGGCCCCGCGCCCGCCCGCCGGGGCAGCGCAGACTTGGCCGCCGCGGCCCTGGCCACGCTCTGACAAGCCCCCCGCCGGCCCCGGAGGCGAGGAGCTCGGCGCCCCGAGAGCATCCCGACCCGCCGCGAAACCACGCGCAATCAGGGCAACCCGCAACCTGAGCCGGGACTGCAGCGCGCGAGCCGGCGGCCGAGCTCCCTGCAGCCGGCGCCCGGGACCGGCTGGCGAGGCGCTCGGGGCGGACACCCCTGCTCGGGGCCGGGGTCGCTTACTGTGCGCGCCGGGCGCTCCGGGCCGGGCTCGCGAGGTCGTGGGCTGCCCGCCGCGCGCTCCTGCCCGCGCCGAGCGCTTTGTACCGCGGCTCCCTGGGAGGAGGAAATCGGCTTGTCACTTCCTGGACTGTTTGCAACTCGTCCCTCTCAGCGGTCCCGGGAGGCCGCCCGCGCCCGCCGCCGCCGCGGGGACGCCCGACCGCGGCTGCGTGTAGCTCGGCCCGGGCGCTGCGCGGGCGGACGGCGGCGTCGCGGGCCCGGGCGCTCGGCGCGGCGGCGGCGGCGGGCGAGTGCGCTGTGCGCGCCGCCGCCGGTGGGCGGGGAGTGGGGGGGCCGCGGCGCGCCGCCGGCGGGGCCAGAGGGCGTCCTGCGAGCCGTGCCGCGCGCCTGCCGCCGAGCTCGCGCCTGCGAGGCCCCTGGACGCGGGAAGTGGCCGGGCCCGCGCCGTGGCGCCAGCGCCCCCGCGGCTCTGCAGGCCCGGGGTCAGGGTGCCCGCGGCCTTCGCTCCCAGCCCCCTGCACGAGCCGGGACGAAAACCCTGGGCCGCGTGGGCTTCAGATGTCCGGCTTCCGGGTTGCTGGGTTCTGAGGTTTTAAAGAAACCACCACTTCGGTGGCGGGCAGGGCAGCAGGGGATGGGGGACCGTGGAAGTGCTGTCACACACTTTAGGAAGATAGAGCGCTAGTTTCCTAACTCGGGGCGCTGATCGAAATAAAGGAATGTGTACTTCAGAAGCCACATCCAAAATATATGCAACTGCTGAAGGAAGGATTTGTGGTTGCTAAGCAGAGTCAGAGCATGTTTAGTTCTGTAACTTAGGATGTTGACTTAAGTTCAGGAATGTAACCCTGATAGAATAAGCAGAGTATTTTCATTGTGCTGCTCACCTGGGGGAGGGGGATTACTTTCCTTGTGAGGAGATTGCCCATTACTCCTTCCTACTGGTGTAGGTTATTTTATTGTCCTTGTATCCAAAAAGAGATTTTTTTTAAGAGGAGGTTTAAAAACTCCCTAGGCCTGTTTTTGTGTTCTTCTTTGCCAAAAACACAAAACACCTCATTACTTTACATGGGTTGTGTCTGCGCCTTTTGAGTGGGTCTATTCATAAATCGGGAAACTTTTTCTGTTCCTTCTAGGATCATTTAATTGGTTTTAATCCAGTGTTTCAATCCCAGTATCAAACATAAATGAACAATTAACTCCTTGAGCTTGTATGCACTTGGGAAACGATTATATTTCAGGGCGATTGCTGAAATATTTCAGTTTTTCATCACACTGGACCCATTCTTTCCAGAGAAGCATGAGCTAACATCTCCTCTCACACTAAATACAGCTCCCTCCAGTCATTTCTGCTGCAAGATTAGGATGGATGTGAGTCTATTTATTTCAAATACATGATGCAGGATATAATCAATTCATTCTAAGAAAAAGCCCCAAAGAGCTTATATAAAGAATATTAAGGGGGACAAGATGTAGCCCAAGTGGTTGAGCACCTGCCTTCCACACGGGACGTGTGGTTCGGTTCCAGTGCCTCCTGAAAACACAAAAACAAACAAGCAGCAAAACAAACAAACAAACAAACAAAAAAACAACTCAGAGAAGCCGATGTGGCTCAGTGGTTGAGCACCGGCTTCCCACATACGAGGTCCAGGATTGACTTCCCAGCCCTCTCAGTACCTCAAAAAGAAAAAAAAAGGGGGGGGGGCGGGTCAAGGGCCAACTTTGAGAGGATCAAGAACCAAGTCTTCCTAGATTCAACAAAGGCAGGCAGGAGGAACAATCTGAGAATGCTGCTACATTTAATGAAAAACACCAATGTTTCCCTAATGCCATCTTATCAGAGTATAACCTTAGCCTTTGAGGGCTTTAAGGATATAGTTTAATTTACTAACTTTTTATTAGGAGGCCTAGAGTGACTCCTGCTGGCAAACATTCAGTTTCTTCTTACAATCACTTGTTCATCAGGTCAACTTAAAAAAACAAGGGACCTGGAAACAATTATTGCAACCATTATTCTTGTTGCTTTTGGGATGATTTTACTCACAAAATTCCAAGGGCTGTGGTTATGGCAAGCTCCTTTGCTGTAAACGCCTCCTTTCCAACCTAAAGCAGCCTGTTTTTCTGGTTCTGAGGCTTTCTGGAGAGTAGAGAACTAAAAGACCTGCTTATAGGGTTGTGCTACTAACCAATGAATAGCTATTTCTCATTTTCTAAATTTGAATCTCCAAAGGCTAAAAATATAAACATTAAGGCCTGTCTGTGTCACTTAACCTTCCAACTTCATGCTCTTCCCACATTATGTAATGTCTTACAGACTTATTATAAAACACCCCTGCTTTTTAGTGCTGTACTCCATAGTTCTTTATTATAAGAATTTTATCCATCAGGTTGTATGTGAGAGTTTTGCTTAATTCAGGAGAGTAGATATAAAGTCAAACTCTGGATTTAAAACAATGTAAGCTGCAAGTGGGGGAGGGAGGACTACTAAACTGTCTACCTTTGTCCAATCCTAAAATTGTCAAAAACAAATCAGAGCCAGATTTAGAGCACAGCCAGACACCTAAACGCAAATTTACAGGCCAATTTAGGGATAAATCCAGAAGTAATCCAAAAACAATCATTTGCAACTTTTCCATTACCACAGACGGACATTAACCTGATTACACCATGGAACACCCCAGGAAATATAAAACGTAGGGATTCCCGAGTCTCTACTTCAAGCCCAGTATGAGAAACACGGGAAGAAAACACAGCAACACTGGTTCTCCTGGCTCCCCCCAAAGCAGGACCACAGAGCCAAGAAGGAATGCTGTGTGCACAGTATGCTTCATAATCCACTTAGACTTGCCTGTGAGACTGAAACTGAGTAGCATTCTATACCTGAGAGCTCCCCATTCCAAGTGTAAAGCTCTTAAGCAAGAGGAGACAATAAGGGTGTATTTTATTAAGAAAGGGTGTAACCAACTATAACTTGTATCAACAAGCTAATAAAAGTATTCACCTAAGCACATTTGTGCAAAGGAGGGTAAAGGTTAGGTTTTGATATACACTAAGGAGTGTCCTAGGTGGATGTTTTATTTCTCTGTCTTTAGAATCAGATAAATGTGATGTTCAAATAATAAAGAGGTAACATTTGAAGTTGACAAGTACCAGTAAACGGTGTTCATTTTTCCCATCAAACGTTGGGAAAATGTTGCTCATTTGATGGGAAAAATGTTTTGGTTGTAAAAAGAGCTCACCCCTAAAATATTATAAACTGGTTTGTGAAAACAACATAATACTCTTTTAGACTAACAAAGTGAGCTAAACAAACGTCAAGCGTGTCATACATTGGACCCAACAGCGGTAGGCAGATGCTTTATTCAGCTTCCAAAAGCCATGGCCTCTTTGTCACAACTGTTGTATTAAAAGCCAGTCATTCACATTTCACACTGTTCTTTCTACATTTGAAAAGATCTTTTTTAAAGCAGACCCTTTTAAAATTGCTTATAATAGATTATGGGAAGATAGTCATCACCAAATCTACCTGAAATATTATCAAAGAGACTGGCCACCGGAAAAAGTCTAGCAAAATGCACTTCTTTGGAAAAGATGGAAGCCAAAAATCTAAACCTATCGTGGGGGCACTTTTCTTATGTGGCTTTTATTCAGAAAAATAAAGTTCTATAATTTTTCCCACATTTATGGTTCAATTACAACTAACAGCCCTATCTACATAAGCATGTTATGACACACTAACTCTTCTCTTCTGTTCTTTGTATCTGGTGGTCTGAAACCTTTCTACTGATGAAAATGAGTTATAGCCCTGGCTATTTATATTTATAAGTGTATGTATATGTATTTATATATAATATAAAAAACATTTTAAGAGGCACTTTGGCTTTTAATGACAAAATATACTTGTTGATTCAAGAACTAAATAAAACAAATTTTTTCATTGAAAAATAATCACAGCAGTGAATTTAATGATACCAATCTAACTCCTTTGATAGGAAATACAAGTTGAAAGTGGCTTGAAGGGGATGACTATTGAAATCAGCACATGTGAATCTGCACAGCTTTGTAACTGAATTTCTTGCACCATTGAGGTACGAAAGCATGCCAGCTGGGTCGGCATTGTGCACCACAAAGTATGGGTTGTAAGCCTAAATCCTGAGCACAAACCCTAGTTTCCAAGTTGGCAGGTGCTGAAAACACCGCAAATGTCACGCTTGCAACTTACTGGATGGGAGAGCTCTGGGGAAAGTAAGCTAAAAGGAACAGAGCAACAGCTAAAACTCATTTAAATTCACTATTGCTTTCTTTTTATGTTTTGCAAAGTTAACAGTAGCTATAGCCACAAGAAAAAACAAGCATGAAAAACAGTGAAAAAAGCAAAAAAAAAAAAAGTAATGAGGACTTTTCACTATCTACATTCAAAGTTACTGGCATACATAAAACTTATCAAACCTTTAATACTATTCTACTGCTAAGATTTAAAAGCATAACTAATTTCTGGCTTTTCCTTGATCTATTTCAGATCTTAGGTGGAGAAGACTCTGTTAGTTACCCATAACCTAGTGTGCCTCAGCTACTCCACCAAAAACATTACTAAAAACAAACTACAGTATTTTCATATTGCTACATGTTGAATTCACTCTAAAAAATATTTCAGCTGCACACCCAGGCTAAATGTTTATGGTATCATCTTCAAATGGAAACTCTAAGAAAAAAGGTTTCAACATAACATTCTTCAGAGGAATTCAGATTCAGTATTTGAGATACAAGCCCAAAATGTAACTTATTTTGTTCTCTTCTGTCAACTCTCTGCCATGTAACTCATTGCCTCAAGAAAAATCTTTTAATTCATTCCTAGTGTTATGCTCAAAGCAACTACTGTCCTGCCTATCCCCCTAAAAATGAAATGGAGTGAATTTCATTTTCATTAGGTAGCAAGGAAAATGTGAAACTCAATACAATTTGTGATTTCACAGAGTTTAAATATACAATCTAAAGAATGAATCCTTTGAATTTCAGATATCAAGAAAAAAAATGAGTCTCTGGTGCCACTGGATAAGACATTCCTGGGAGCACTATGAAAAAAACATTTGCCCTATATACTAGCCTGTGAACTTCTTAACTCTCCTCAGCAGTTTATCAATCTGACATATTAATCAAAAGCAAAGCTTTGTTTTAATTCACACTCATTCCTCCATTACTGCATATACGAGGGATCGAGCCTCGCCTATTCATAGAAATGAATCAATATGAATGAAAAGTTGCCTTGCTATTTAAAGCATTAGTTTACAGTTCTCTTAACTTTCACAAGGGAACAACAACAAAAAAACTTGATCAAAACCTGGTTATTCAACCATTGTTCTCTTAAACTACTTGAAGTAATGAAGCTTTGATTATGTTCTGTCCTAAAGATGCACATCATATATCTCATTGACCTCCTCTCTGTAGGGCTATCTTAAAAAATGGTTCAAAGACTAAAGCTCTTTGAGGTTAACTTGAAAAAGCAGCACTGCTCTGGCCAGCATTTCCATACTTAGCTTCTCCAGGTATGGAGATATTCACTTAACTACCAGTAAAAAGGTTAAATAAACAAATCTGAAAGCCCAATGTTTTCTAGATTAGCATGAAAACTGATTCATAAAAACTGATTCACTGTACTTTACATACTATACTGTCAGTTCCAGTACAAACCAAGGTAGAATTAGATAAACTATTTAAAATACTACCCAACATCAAACTTTAAAATGCTACTGTGGGGAAGCGGATGTGGCTCAGGCAACTGGGCTCCCGCCTACCACATGGGAGGTTGCTGGTTCGGATCCCAGTGCCTCCTAAAGAAGACAGCAAGCTGACATGACGGGCAGGCATGGTGAGATGATGCAACAAGAGACGTGGGGAGGAAAAACACAACGAGAGACACAACAAAGCAGGGAGCGGAGGTGGCTCAAGCAATAAACACCTCCCTTCCACATTGGAGGTCCCGGGTTCAGCTCCTGGTGCCTCCTAAAGAAACAAGGAAGACAAACAGACACAGCAAGTGAAAAACAAAGGGGCAGGGAGAAATAAATAAATAAAATAAATCTTAAAAATAAAAATAAAATTTAAAAAATGCTACTGTGAATGGCACTGTTAGCTCAATTTACAGCAAGGAAAATAAATATAACTCACTGATGAAAGAAATCAAATCTAGATGATGAAAAGTGGAAATCAATTATATAAAGGGTCAGTTTAAGACCCAAATCCAACTTATCAACTTTCACTAAACCAAATGCTACCAACTTCCTAATGCATAGTCATTTGGGGTATCTGCTCTTGGTTCCCTTGCTTGATGTCACTTGGAATAATGCCTGGGCATTCCCACCTAATAAAAGAAAGGATCCTTGCCCATTTGTTTTCAATTCAAAAATGCATCCCATTAACATTTTTCCCACCATACCTACATTTATTACTGAATTTATTACTTTAAATAAGTATTGAGGCAGTTTGCTAGCACCTTGAACATGCTTCAGTTTCACGGGGGGGGGGGGGGGGG
>JAQZBX010111564.1:0-10272 GCA_029593785.1 Cabassous unicinctus
AGGCTAAGTTTCAATTTCAAAAGTAAAGGTTCATAAGTACAGTCAACACTATTAAGGGCCCATTAATGGTCCATCTTCCTTCATTAGACTCTGCCCCTGTACTTAGGAGATTCTTGTTGTTCCATTAGAGAATGTGGCAGAGCTCCCCAGGATGGGAATTTGATATTCTTTTGGTTATTGTGTGAATCTCCACCCACTGTGGCAATGTCCCATGAACACTTGAACACATTCATATGCCTTACAGGTATGCCCCTGTTGAACCTCCTCCCATGTATCCCCCATCTCTGACACCCACGCCAATAGTCCTCCCCTGCCGCAGTTGTAATACAGAACTTTTAAGATGACAAAATGAAATGCACACGATGTATTACAAATCAGGAACCTAATTTTTAAACTTTGATTTTCCAAGACCTTCCCAAAAACATCTTTTCAAATAATATATCCTCAGCTCTATTACTCCTTTAGTCCAATCCCAAACATATACATCTCTCTCCCATATGATTGGAAGTGTACATACGTGCAGGTGGATTCAGAGTGAATTCAAGAACAGTAGTCTTAATGTGTTTTTAAAAATTCACTTTTGTATCTTTTGCAAAAACATTTAAACAATGGAATAATTTGCTAGGACCCCTTCCAGGTCTTGACATTTAAGCTTAATTAGTCAGCTTCATGATAACTTTGACTCTATTGTAGCCTATAAGCCTTTAAATGTGCCATATCTTAACATGCTAAAATAAAGTATCCTTTCTGTTTTGCAAGCCTCTTAAGTCTCACCTTTCTTTCTCTTCACAGCCAAACTTTTCTAAACAATAGTCCCATCAACCCAAATTAAGTTCTTTTCTGAACTTGAAGCTATATATTAAACATATTAATATCAAAGATCTCCAACTTAGGAAATACAATATACTCCTTTTACTTCTCATAACATGTGATGACACTTTAGCATTTGTCATTTTAATTGGATATTCTCAAAACTCTGTCCTATGGTTTTCTTTACTTCCTGCTGCCTAATTTATTACCTTTCTGATCACTGTTACTTGGTTCCTTTAATTGATTTTTCCTCCTCTTTTTTCTTCTTCTTATATATCAATATCTCCGAAGACCTTCTGCATTTCTCACCCGAAGTTGTCCTTGGTAGATTTTATCCACTCTTGTTGTTTCAAGTACCATCTATATTTTATGAATCCCCAAATTATACTTCTAGCTCGAACCATTAGCTCCAACCCATTGACCCTCAGGCATTCAAAACTCAAAATATCCCAAAATGAGTTTCATCTTACCCTACCCTACCTCCCTCCCTTCTGTATTTTGTATCTCAGTGAACTACACCACTATTTTAATGTGTTTAAATATGGAAATCATTTGGTCTCATATTTCTGCTTCAGCCATAATTATATCTTGTGGTGGGTGTGTCCACATATTGGTTTCTATTAAAAAACATTAAGATCCTTTTTTCCTGCTCAGCTGCAAAGAGAATATATTTAAAAATTCATACTGGGATCTATTTCTTTCTTCTTATGTGGATTAGCATTTGCTTTTATATGTTCAATAAAATCAAAATTTGCAGAGCAAATCAGAAGCAAATTAATAATTTTAAGCAAAAAGATACTTGCTGAACAAATAAGGTTCCTGTCAGCTACATCTAACTCTAAGCTGGTAGTCATAGGCCTCTCCCAAATGCTTCCTGCTCCATCATGGCTGCAATCAGGCCTTGCTTAAAACCTCTGAGGGGAACCAAGAAATGAATGAGAGACCAGTGTACTATGCATAGCACACAGAGGTCAAATTTCTAGCTTGATTACTGACTTACCCAATTTGTTTGTGATTGACAGTGATCTTGGAGAGGGGGCTCACAGAGGATGGTGACCAGACTTAATACATAATTTGAACATAATATCACTACTTCTCCAATTTTTCTCAAACCACTATTGACTGGAAAGCTTTCATTGGTTGCAGACGTAGCTACCTAATTTTTTTTTAACATAGGAAGATCATAAGAATGTAAGTTTTTGTTGAGAAATTTCTCTTTCAGGCCACAAAAAATCTTGCCCTTTAACGACTGCTATGATAATGTCCGAATCCCTGTCATGTTTGGAACAAGGGCCATTTCATTAGTCTTACATTTTACGGCAGAGGCCAAGACTGATATGCTATCCTGGTAATATCCAGGATTAAAAAACATCAAAACCATGTGTGAATTTGGGGGGTCATTCTGGGGTAAGTAGCAGGTGAATGAGGGAGGGATAGAGAAAGGGGGAAGAGAGGCAAAAATTGAAAGATACAGTAATGAAGTGAATGCGATGAAAGGGAAAGAGAAGGAAAGTTTTCAGACTGGTTTTCTGATACTAGTATTTCATTCAATATTTCAACTGCCTCTAACTCTTCCAAATATCTTTCTAAACATTTCACTCTTTTCCATACCGTCTTCCACTATTATTTAACTTTATGGAAAAAATACAATATACAATGTCCTTGCTTCAGGTCTTTTCTCACAACTGAATCAATCAATAACATTGCCATAAACTTGAACTTTCTGAAACACAGATGTATTTTTATTCCTTCCCTTCTAAAAGGAAAATCCTAACACATTTCATGCCCTGGTTCTTACACAGGCTTTAATCAATGGAATGCATATGAGATGGGCTTGGTGTAGATACCACAAGGAATTGAGAGAGTGTTAGTTTTATTTGGTGATAGATATAAAAGTTACTATAATAAAAATTATTAGGAAAATGTAATATACAAGGTTATTGTAGTTTTAGTATTTTAGATATAACAATCATAAAAATTAAAACAGGTTATTTAAACTTTCACCAGAAGAAATTTTATCTATAGAATGTAAAGCAGTAAATGTGAAAAAATAAAATATATATAGCATGTGGAAAAAATAAAGGGCAGAAACAAATAATAATTTAACAAAAGGAAAGCTGAAATTCAATGGCCAGTATAACACCTTGGTCATAAAACACTATACAGACAATTTTAAAAGTATAGGCTTGCTTTACCCATGAACACAGAAACAATCTTAACTAAACCCAATAAAAATTTAAGAAACAAGTTCAAGTAGAGATTTTCTCAAGAATGCATCAGAAAATCTATATACTTTCAACACCGGGAAATATATAAATGTAGTTCAACATATTAGAAGCTAAGAGAGAAATAATAACACTATTTCAAAGGAAAAAAATTCTAATAATTTGCATCAAGAAGAATTTGCTTAATGTGATAGCTGCATGCTAACTGATAGCATCATGCTTAAAGGGCAAACTTTAGATACATTCTCTTTAAAATCATAAACAAGTTAAGGATTTCTATGATCATTATTCTTTAACATACTACACATGTTCCTAAACTTTGAAATAAGATATGAAAATAGGAAATATAGAAATGTAAGGTCTTAAAGATGTGTGATCTTTGTACAAGTTACAATCATGTATATAGAAAACTACAGAAACAGACAAGTTATTAGAATAAGAAAGCTCAGTGTAGCTGCTAAATATATTATGAATTCAAAAAAATTAATATTCCTCTATACTAGTAAAACCAAATGTAAAGTATAAAAGAAAATAGGATACCACTTACAAAAGTAACAAAATCTATAATTCAGTATTTAATTTAAAATAGAATGCACAGTGTGACACTGGTACTGAAATAGGTAAAAGACTAATGAAACAAAACAAAGTTCAGAGGAAGAGTGGGGAAAAGAATAGAAAGGACTCTTAGTTTTGCAATTTCCTGTGAGTGCATAAATATTTCAAATTTTTTTTAAGAACAAAAAAATATCAAAGGAAAACCCATGTATGTAAAATTAGTTGATTTATTATTATAGATGACAGTAAAATTCAATTGACAAATGAATGGGTGGTTTAGTAGCTATTGTTAGTGAAATTAATCACTAGTTGGTAAGAACTAAAAGCAGTTCTTAATTTAAAGCCTTATGACATTGGAGATACCAAATGGGATAAAGGGAAAAAATACAAAAGACAATGCTATTATACTATCAAATCTATACTAAAAATAGAGGGTTTCAAGAGAGATCTATCTATGAAAATAATGGCATTGCTAATATTTAGCAGATTAAATCTAATGAAAAAATTATATCAAGAATCTTTGTACATGTGCATAGCTTCTCCATTGTATTGTAAGATCATAGGCGGGGTTGTGAAAGATTTAAAGAAAACTAAATTGTAAAATGAGATTATTATTAACTCAAGGGAAAACTAAAATTTGAAAATAAAGGAATAAAATTCTAATAAACAACTTGGCCCAATAGGGAAAATAATTCCATACTACTACTAATAAACTATTGGATATAAATTTAACTAAAATTATCATGTAATTAAATAGGGAAAGTGGACATAAAGAAGATGGTGGGGAAAAGATAGATGAAATCTCCATCTACAGTTATAGGAAATTAAACAACAGTGTGAAAAAGGAATGACCACAAGTAATTTGCTTACTTTTTGTAATTTTAACAATGTGGAGGAAAATACCTTTTAAAAAAACACTTAAAGGAAATACAAGTGATTGCTTCTGGGAAGTAGCAAGGGAAAAGGAGTAGGAGACGAAGCCCGGGAATAATTATTATTTGTTAAATGCCTTTTTATAACTATTTCATGTTATAAGCCAATAAATATAATTTTTGCACTTAGATTTCAGGAAATATTCTAAATACTTTACATATATTAACACATTTAATACTCTGAGCAAAGCATGAGTCATGTACCAATGAGAAAACTAAACCATATATATATATAAACACACGTATATGTAAATTGTTACTTATTTGAAGGCACAGTTTTGGTTAGTGGTAGAGTTGGTACTGAGGCATAAAAATATAGGAGACTGCAGAGACTTTATTATAAAGCATTATGCTATGCATAGATAAAAATACAAATTTACTTTTATAAGGAGCTGAGATGGGGAGAAAAATGGGACAATAGCTAGAATTGGGTGTGAGAAAATGTTTGCTTTTTCATTTTGTCTGAGAGCTTCTTTTATCGTTTTAAGAATGATTTAGGATGGTGCTTGGGGAAAGAAAGAGAGAAAGATTGAGATTGATTGAACCAGACCAAAGGAAGAAGAGAATAGGCATCACTGCTAGGAGATAAGCATGCAGACAGACAGGTAGATGTGTCACCAGGCTGCTGTGAGAAGTTCAACCTAAATAGAGAGGCCACGTGTAGGGGTTCTAGTTGACAGATTCGAATCCATTTTTATGAATCACTCATAAAAACTCTGAAAGCTGGTCTAACGGTGGAAGAGCTTATGCTGTCAAATGCCAAATGGTCCAATTAAAGGACATTCAGATGACTCCCTGAGGTTTGTCTATCTTCTTTGGGACCCAGAAGGCTCACGGGTCTTTCCTGGCAGCAGAACACGTATCTTGTTACCTTCTGGGTTAGCTAACAGATCTGCTGAGTCAGTTGTCCAGAACCAGTGAGTCAGCAAAGGAAAGCAGTTCGACCAAAGGTAGTAAAAGCAGCCACAGAGAACAAAAGCATGGTTCACATACCAGCAGCCAGAGGAGGGCCATGCAGAATTCAGTGTTGGAGACAGAAGAGACATTTGTGTTATGTTACATGGTGTACCCTCTTCTAGTATTCCATTTTTTAAAAGAACACTTTTATTCAGATGGAATTAATATACCATAAAACTCTCCCATTTAAAGTGTTCAATTCAATGGTTGTCAGTATATTCAGAGTTATGCAACCATCATCACAATCTAATTCTGGAACATTTTCAACATGCTAAAGGAAATCATCTACCCATTAGCAGTCACCCCCCTTTTCTCTCCCAACACCCAGCTTTAGGAAATCATCAAACTAATTTCTGTACCTAAAGATTATAGGATCTGCTGATGTTGACTTCATCTACGTGAAATGGTTTTTGAATCACATTAATCTGGAGAGATGGGAGCTCCATCTCTGGAGCAGCTCTCCTACAACATGGGAAACAGGCCTTCTTTCTTCACTAGCTGCCCAGCTCAAATCCATCCTACATGGCAATAGTTGGGTTGGAGAACTGGGAGCCACCCAGCAATTGCCAACTATTCAGAATAAGGCTTCTTGCAACACAATTGTGAAAATGGGATCTGCTAATATTCAATGACTAACAAAATCACTCAGAATAGCTGTTCCACCCCAGGATGCTCAGTGATTGGCACTGCCACGTGACTACTGACTGAGTTCACTGCAATGATAATTCTTAAGAGCAAAGCTGTGAGGGTAAAGTTTGAAAGCCAGGGACTCCCAGTTCCCACATATTTTAATAAATGCTTCTGAATTTGTAATAAGTCTTTTGATCAATCTCCAGAGACTGAGTGATTGCCTGCTAATTCTGACCACCTTAATAGATTTCTTTCCACATGAAAGTTGGTCCGGAGTTCTTCTCAGTGACATTCCACAGGTCTCCCCACAATCATTATTTACTGCAACTGTTTGAGTTACCCCTTTTAGAACCACCCAACCTGCCCCTTATCTACACACAGAACGATGAGAAATAATAAATTGTTGTTTTGAGCTACTAATTTTGGGGTGGTTTCCTATGCATTAATGGAAAACCAGAACACGTTGGCAGATTTACTTCTAAGTTATTTCTATTGTCTATGTTCACGCACTTTTGGAAATGACATACAATATTCTATCACCAGTAGGTTTCTTTGAACATCTTTTCTAAGATAAAGTCAAGCCAAAAGATATTTATAATCTTGTTTTAAACAGCACTCTCTGGGTGCCTTTGGGATCAATCATATGAAGTGTCAGGATTCTTCAGTGCAGCTATCATTCTTTATTCTCTGCCCATCTTGTCTCATCCATTAAAACAAAGGGCACTGTGACAGTCCTTTTCCTTCAAAAAACAGGAAGTTCTTGACAGTCCTTCTGGACAAGGGTTTTAAGGATTTATTTTGTGAATCTTCCCCTTCCTTAGTATGTTCTGTAGTTCTCAAGGCTGGCAAACAGAAGTCCCTATAGGTAACTGCCCACCTCTTGAAAGGTGACACATTATTTTCAACTATTAAATGTGAATGAACTCCACCTTGGTAGAAAATAACTAATATAATCAGCATGAATAATGTCTTTTTCCATCACTTTCGAAATTCTGCAGATAAAAATTTAAATCAGACATTCTAGAAACAAAATACTCCTTAGAGATAACCAAACCAGCAATACTTGTTCAAATTATTGGAAATCTTAGGCATATATTTTCTACAAGGAAATTTCTGATATAGAGGGAATGTTTTTGTGGTTTGTCCTGACGACATTTCTCCTTTGAAGTAAATTAAGAGCGGGCAGCTTGTGCTGTTAGTTTGCTAGAAAGTCAAGGAGTAAAGTATCAATTATTGTTAATGGAGATCCTAGGTAATTATTTAGAGTGTGGTTTCCAGTTTAATACTCTTGTTACATTGACTATAAAGCTTTATTAAAGAGAAAAATATATATGCTTTGCAGTATCTGTGCCAAAATAGTTGCATCTGCACATGGGTAAATAGTGAAAACTATTTACCTTAAATGTGGATAAAAATAATCAAACTATGTAAATCTAACAAAGCCAAAATATAAGTATTATGAATTACCTAAAAATAATATGACAGTTTGCAGAATTCTCTTTGAAAACCACTATGAAAGTCTTATTCAAACTGAGAAAGAAAAAGAGAATTCAATGCCAGTTAACATAAACACAGAGCAGGGAGAAAAATCTTATGGAAAATATAGCATCCCTGATTACCTAAGAGGAACCAAAATCTCTCCTATTTCCCAGTTCTGCATTTTGTTCATACTCAGATATAATTGTGAAATTTATAGAAATTAAAATCAATATATTACAATGTAAAAGGAAAAATGGTGTACTATTAAAAGGTTTCCCTTCCGCGGGAAATATGAGTTCAATCTTTCCAGTCCACTGCACTCCACTTAGATGCAACTCTTCCCTAAGTAAGCTAGGATAACTTTCACAGCAAACAAATAAAAATCAGGCCTCACTCTTTTAGAAATTCATCAATCATTCCCACTCAGATAATTCCACACTATTTGCTTCTCTAGGTATGTTCATAAATGTGAGAATAGGATATTGTCCCCATAGATAGCTCTTCTCTATTTCCAACTTTCTTTGGTCTCACTACCTGTGGATTACTGTACAAACTCAACCACCTTATTGCTTATCAAAGCATTTAGCTCTCTCACTTTTACAAATCCAGGCACTACCTAAGACACATGTGTGAATACCAACGAGTAATTAGACATCTTAGAACAACCTAACACGCCAGTACTTGGAATACTCAGTGGAGGGGTAAAGGAGATAAAATATTTGAAAAACTAATTACAAAATAAAAAAAAAAGTCAGCTCATTACTGAAGAAGAACAAAGTAGGAGGACGGTCACCACCCTACTTTAAGACTTACTATAAAGCCACAGTAATCAAAACAGTATGGTATTGGTGAGAGAAGAGACAGATCAATGGAATAGAATTGAGAGCCAAGAAATACACACACAAATAAAATCAACCAATCTTGGAAAGGGAACAAAGGCATTTCAATGGAGAAAGAACAGTCTTTTCAACAAATGGTGCTGGAACAACTAGACATCTACATTCAAACAAATGAATCTAGATGCAGACCTTACACGTTTAACAAAAATGAACTCAAAATGGATCATTAACCTAAAAGTAAAACGCAAACTATAAAACTTCTAAACATAACTTAGGGGAAAATCGAGTTGGCCTTGGGATTGGCAATTTTTTTATAAACAGCCCCCAAAACACAACACATAAAAGAAGTAAATGATAAGTTAGACTTCAATAATATTAAAAATATCTGCTCTATGAAGAATATTGTTAGGGGAATGAAAAGACAAGCCACAGACAAGGAGAAAATATATGCAAACCACATGTGACCAATGATTTGTATCCAAAATATACAAAGAACACTTAAAACTCATTAGTAAGAAATCACAAAAATCAATTTTTAAAAAATGGGCAAATTCTAAAGAGATACCTTAAAGAAAATAAACAGATGGAAAAGCAGCATATTAAAAGATGCTAGAAATCATGTAAGTATTAAGGAATTGAAAATTAAAACAATAAGATACCACTACTCACCTATTTGAGTTAATTAAATCCAAAACATTAACAATACCAGATGCTGGTGAGTAGGCAGAGTAATAGAACTCTTCATTCATTGCTGGTGGAAATGCAAAATGGCACATACACTTTGGAATACAGCTTGGCTGTTTCTTACAAAGTTCAAAAGAAGCATACCATATGATTGAGCAAATTGCACTCCCAGGTATTTCGACAAAGGGGTTGAAAAATTATGTCCACAAAAAGTTGCACATAAATGTTTACATCAGATTTATTCATAATTGCCAATAATTGGAAGCAACCAAGTTATGTCCTTCCCCATGTCAATGTATAAATAAACTGTGACATACCCATACAATGGAATTTTATTCAGTAATGAAAACAAATGTGCTACTAAGCCATGAAAGGATATGGAGGAATCTTAAATGCATATTGATAAGTGAAAGAAGCTGTGAAACTTTGAAGCTTTCTATGATTTCCAGAAAGTATCATGTGAGTTCTTGGAGCTAATCCATTTGTGTGAGTGTGAGACCCTTTGACTGGATAGGATTCAGTTATGGGGACTTTGATTGGATTGCTTCAAAGAGGCATGACCCAGGGTGGGTCTTGGTCCTTTTGCTGTAGTCCTTTATAAACAGAGGACTGAAAGCAGACACACACAGGAAAAAGCAGCAGACAGAAACCCAGAGAGGCTGACAAAGAGGTCCCAGAGGCCAGAATCAGTGGAGCACAGAGGTTCAGAAAGATGCCCATGAGAGGCCCAAAGAGGAGAGGCCCAAAGAGATGAGGCCCAGAGGTGAGGGGAGAGAAGAGCCATATGTGTGATTGCCCAAAGAGGAGCTTGGGAGAAAGTAATCCCTGAAAATAAGCATTGGCCTCCATGTGCCTTACTGTGAGGAAGGAGTCCAGGATCTGGCAGCAGCCTTCCTTTAGTTAGACTGCATCTCTGATGATGCTTTGAGATTTGGACATTTTCACAGCCTCAGAACTGTAAGCTTTTGACCTAATAAATTCCCATTATGAAAGTCACCCCATTTCTGGTATATTGCTCCCAGCAGCTTTTAGCAAACTAAAATAGAAGCCATTCTGAAAAGGCTACATACTGTATGATTCTAACTACATGACATCCTTGAGAAGGCAAAACTACAGAAACAGTGAAAAATGAGTTATTGCCATGGGATGAAAAGGAAGGGG
>JAQZBX010111565.1:0-10270 GCA_029593785.1 Cabassous unicinctus
TGAAAAAGCACATGAAAAGATGCTCAACATCACTAGCTATCAGGGAAATGCAAATCAAAAATATAATGAGAGGGAGCAGATGTAGCTCAAGTGGTTGAGTGCCTGCTTCCCAGGTACTAGGTCCTGGGTTCAATCCCCAGGACCTCCTAAAAACAAACAAACAATCAAACAAACCAATTCTCATTGGAGAGAAGATGTAGCTCAGTGGTTGAGTGCCTGCTTCCCATGTACTAGGTCTTGTGTTCAATCCCCAATATCTCCTAAAAAAAAAAACTACAATGACATATCATCTTACACCTATCAGACTAGACTGGTGGCTATTAAAAAACATAACTACAAGTGTTGCAGAGGATGTGAAGGAAAGGGAAGCCTCATCAACTGCTGGTGGAATGTAAAATGGTGCAGCCATTGTGGAGGATTGTTTGGCAGTTCCTCAGTAAACTAACTAGATGATCCAGCAATCCCTGCTGGGTATATAACCAGAAGAATTGAAAACATGGCCATGATCAGATATATGCACACCAATGTTCTTAGTGGCATTATTCACTATTTCTAAAAGTTGGAAGCAACACCAGAGTCCATCAATAGATGAATGGATACAATGGAATATTATTCAGCTGTATGAAGTAATGAAGTATTAACACAAATGACAACATGGATGAATTAGACCTTATGTTGAGTGAAGTAAACCAGTCACTGAAGGACAAATATTGCATGACCTCACTGATATGACCTAAGCATATTAGGCAGACTCACAGAGCTAGAGTCTGGAAGATAAGTTATCAGGAGACAGAAATGGAGTAGAGTGTGGTGAGCCAATGGTCAATATGGACAACCTATGATAAGGTGGAAGGGGGTGGTTTGGCAGTGGATGAGGATGATGGTGGTACAGGGATGTGAGTGGGGTCAATGGTGCTGAAATGTGAGTGTGAGCAGGGTTGGGGGGGTTGGATTGTACCATCCATGGAACTGGGAGGAAGACTGGAGGAAGGAACAGGTGAACTCTGGGGATTTGTAGGTCTGTGGTTGAAAATACGATGGTGGAAATGTCCTTTTGGCAAATATGGTAGGGGATGGTCACTGGTGCAAGGGGTCAGTGGTGGGGAGATATGTGGGAAAGAATGCAGCTGGGTCATGCTTCTAAGGAATATGAATGTGTTCATCTTGTCATTGGGTGTTGTCTTAGTGGGTGGATACCCACGTAATAAACCAAAAAAATTTAAACTCCCATCATGGGGAGTCCTGCTATATTCCAAAAAGAGGGGCAAGAATCTCTCAGGTTCATAGACAGTGCCTAATAAAACAAAATAGACCAGTATGTTAAACCCTCAATATTAATGCATTTGGCTGTGAAACTTATTCTTCAAAAATTGAAACAATGTTTACCATAATTCCGAGGGGAGGTGGAGGGAAGAATAGGTGGAACATAAGGCATTTTTAGGGCTTTGGCATTGTTCTGCATGATTTTGAAGTGACGGATACAGGCCATTACACATTTTTTCAAAGTGCATAAAAGTGTACAATGCAAAATAAAAACCATAATGTAAACCATTTACCGTGGTTAGTAGCAATGCTTCAATATTTGTTCATCAATTGTCACAAGTGAAACATACTCATGTAAAATGTTATTAATAGGGGAAAATTTGAGAGGGGGACGGGATATGGAATATGTGAATCCCTTGTATTTTCTATGTGACTTTTCTGTAACCTAAAGAGTCTTTGAAAATAAAGTGAAAAAAAATAAGACACTTGGGAACATACAGAAGATATTGTCAACATAAAGGATAACAGATTTTACGGTGATGAAAGACAATGCAAAAAAAAAATTTGGCTTTGTTTTTGCAGAGGTTTTGGATTGCAGAAGTGTTGCAGCTGTTTCAGGGGAGGATCACTGGTGCGGGTTGCCAGTGGTAGGGGGATATGTGGGGAGGGGTGAACCTAAGGCATGCCTCTATGGAATATGAATTTGTTCATGTGGTCATGAGGTGTTGTCTCAGAGACCCACACAATAACCAATGGAATATTGAATACCCATCCTGGGGAGTCCTGCTACATGCACTAATAGAGTGGCAAGAATCTCTAGAGTGCATGGGAAGTGCCTAGCAAAGGAGGACATAATAAGCCAGGCCCTTGGTAATGATGCTTGTACTTATGAAACTTGTTCTTTTAAAATTGAAACTTAGTCTAGTAATATATATTGCCTAAGAATTACCTCTGGAAAGCCTCATTGTTGCTCAAATGTGGCCTCACTCTAAACCAAACTCAGCATATAAGCTCACTGTCTTCCCCCTGGCACGGGACATGACTCCGGGGGATGGGACTCCCTGACACAGAGGGATTCTTACCAAGTGCCAACTAGTGACACATTTGGAAAAAGATCTTGACCAAAAGGGGGAAATATTAAATACAAAAGAGTTTTTATAGCTAAGAGATTTCAAAGCGAGTTGGGAGGGGTCATTCAAGAGGTTACACTTATGCACATCTCCGGAGGATCTCACTGACTGCCACAGTAATCAATGTCTTAAGCAGGGGTATTCCTGAGGACTCTAGAGACATCTAGACACTATAGGAAGTGCAGGCAACCCCAGGAAATTGGCACCCCATCGGTGGGCCTTACCTTGGAATATATGATAACCTATCTCCCCAATGTATCAGAGTTAACTCATTTATAATTTTCCTACACGTGCTTATTCTGCCCCTTTTATTTGAATCTATAATTCTCACTATACCCATTAAATATATGTCCCAGAGATGTAAATCTTTGGACTGTTCATATACCGATTGAGCCCTGAATCTCAGGAGAATTGCAGCCAACACTTACTCTCCAGTTCATCGGACTCATTCAGGACAACTAACAAAAGGATTATGATGAACAACACCCATCCTAAAATACAGAGAGTTTCTACAACTGCAAGCAAGACAGTTCCATCCATCTGCCCCATGGGATCTAAGCCCCCTCTCATCCAGAAGCAGAGTGGGCAACACCTTCTTGAAATCCGCAAGACCGATGATTAAACAAACATAAGGAGTAATGTAACTATGGACCAAAGGAGACTTATTATTTTTCTAGTAATGGAAGAACTTATAACATTGATATAAAGGCAGTTGTCACCAGAATTTTTGAGGGGCGTGAGAAGGAAGAATAGGTATAACATGGGGCATTTTTGGGACATTGGAATTGTTTTGCATGATATTGCAATGACAAATACAAGCCATAATGCATTTTGTCAAAACCTATCAAATTGTGCAGTGCAAAGTATAAACCGTAAAGTAAACTATAGATCTTGCTTAGTAGCACTGCTTCAATATGTGTTCATCAATTTTAGCAAATGTACTACACTAATGAAAGATATTCTTAATGGGGGAATGTGTGGGAGGTAGAGGGGGTGGGGTATATGAGAGTCCCCTATATTTTTGATGTAACATTTATGTAATCTAAAGCTTCTTTAAAATTAAAGAAAAAAAATTTAAATAATACAATTAGAAAATAAAAGTCTTCACAAATTCAAAAAAGGAAGTACTGTATGATCTCACAGATTTGAAACAATTAGAATAACCTAATTCAAAGAGTCAGAATCTAGAATATAGTTTACCAAGTGATGGGGTAGGGATAGGGAATGGGAAGTTAAATCTCAAAGTGCACACAGTTCCTGTTTGGAATGATGGAAATATTTTGGTAATGGATGGTGGTGATTGTAGCACAACATTGAGAACACAATTAACAACAGTGAAATATATACATTGTAGCAGTTTGATATTGTTTATGAATTCCAAATATAGATATTAGATTATGTCTGTAAAGTGGTTTTTTGGAGGTTTCACTTTTACTTGATTAAATTATGATTAAGGCTTTGATTGGGCCATATCAGTAGGACATTGAGTCCCTGACCCCTTGGTGGACAGGGGCTCACAGAGAAAATGACATGGCAGAAGAGAAAGTTAGAGTTTTGATCCTGGAGCCCAGGAAGTAAGCACACAGAGAAGTAGATACATGAGGAAAGAGAGAAGGCTCCATTAGACATGGCAGAGGCCCCAGGAAGAGAGACAAGCTGTTCACCTGACAGTTTACAGCTGGCCTTGTGGAGAGATCAGAGCAGCTGAGCCTGGAGAATAACGAGCCCCAGGAAGAGAGACAAGACTTATTATAGCCTACAGCTGATATTGGAAGAAGCTGGGACCATGAAGCCTTGAAGAGGAAGCCTGAACCCTTGCAGACATTGGCAGCCATCTTGCTCCAACACGTAGCAACAAACTTTGATGAGGGAAGTAACTTATGCTTTATAGCCTTGTAACTGTAAGCGTCTACCCCAAATAAACACTCTTTATAAAAGCCAAAGATTTCTGGTATTTTGCATAAGCACCCCTTTGGCTGACTAATACATACATATATATATCTTAATATGATTAAAAGGGGAAAGGTTAGATTGTATATATGGTAACAGAATAAGACCTTTTTTTTTTTTTAATCCATGGAACTCCACTACACAACAGTGAATACTAGGACTTTACTGAATAGCACAATTATAAAAATGTGTTGTCATCAATTGTAACTAATATTCCACACCAATGCAAAGTGGTGGTGGTGGGGTGATATACAGTAATCCTGTATTTTATGCATGATTGTTCTGTAAACCCACAACTTCTCTAATAAAAAATTTAAAAAAAACAATTACAGCTAAAAATTGGAAGGAATGGTAGAATTAGAAAAACATTTTGCAATCCTTAATTAAGTAATTGATCAAAAAATTAAATGAAAATTGGATGGGAAACATAAATATGGAAGAAACTGACAGACACAAGGTTAATTCCAATGATGATTCTTAGCATCACTGAAGTGAGACAACCAGAAAATATATGCTTCCTGATAAAAAGCATATGAAGCTTCCAGTACCACTTATGAAATTTCCTTTCCAGAAACATTAAATCTAAATCTAATCAAGCCCTTAGGGCTAACTTCCAGTTTACAGGAATACCAAGGACTGAGTATATGTTAAATGACAAGATGAATTCAGAGTTGGGAAAATCACAGGACAAAAGGCACACATTCTTCGATAAGTTTAATGGCAAAAAATAATAATAATAAAAAACAACCAAATGCAATAGGTAGACTTCGTTGGATATTAATTTGAATAAACCAACTATTTTAAAAGTTGAGACAATCAATGGAATTTGAATATATATTGGAGTATACCAAGGGAATGTTAAATTTCTAAAATGTGTAAGTGGCATTGTAGTTATTTTTTTAAAAACCTTATATTTTAGAAATATATTCTGAATTATGTAGGAGAAATGGCATGCTATCTACAGTTTACTTTAAAATACTTTAACGTAAAGAAGGAGAAGGAGGAGGAAGAAAATCAAATAGAAGGAGTAAGTGTGGCAAAATCTTGATAATCATTGAATAATGAAGATATAGGGGTTAATTTCTTTTGCTGTGTGTTTGAAATATGTTATGATAAAAAGCATCTGTACCCAATCTACTCTTCCAATCCCATTCCTTTTCCCAGAAAAATCCTCTTGTTATGTCCACTTTCCATACACCCTACATGCCAGGCACACAGGATGATTCCCTGTTCCCTGCTCTTTGATATCTTTGATTACACATGATGTTCCTCCTGCCAATACTACCTACAACCACCTTAAAACTTCTTGGAGACTCTTCATAGCCCCATTTATCCACTAACTTTGCTGTACCCCAAACTTGTTTTGCTGGCTCCTCTCTCAGGGCTTTTGCATCTTCTGTGCCTTTAGTCCAGTACTCTTTTCTCCTAGATATCCACATTACCTTGTTACCTCTGTTCAATTGTTATCTCATCAAAAAGTCTCTTACCTGTTGCTACCCTCATCCCCTGTGAACCTCTTTATATCATCCTTCCCTGCCTTATTATAACTTTTACAACTGTTATAAAATATATTTATTTATGTCTTTGATTATATCTATCTCCCCCCACTAGAAAGTAAGCTCCATGAAAGTGTGTGGTATGACCACAGTCCCAAAATGATATAAGGAACATGATAAGAAATTAGTAGATATGTTTAATTTCCTAGTCTGCTCAAGCCAATACCATGAACTGGGTTGGCTTAAATAATGGGAATTTATTAGCATATGGCTTTGAGGCTAAGAAAAAGCATCATCAAAACAATGCTTTTTTCCTGAAGACCAGCATTTTGGGGCTGGCTGCCAGGCATCTTTGGCCCTTAGCATGTCACATGGCAAAGCACTTGGTGGTTTCTCCTGGTCTCTTCTTTATCTTCTGGGTTCTGTTGCAATTTCTTTGCATCCTATGGCTTTTTTCTTTCTCATGTCTGAGTTCATAATGTTTTTAAAAGATTCCAGTAATAGGATCAAGACCCATCCTGATAACTGAAGCAATCTCATCGAAAGGTCCTACTTACATTGGGTTAACACCCACAGGATGGAATAAATGTAATAACATGATTTTCTGGGGTACATACAGCTTCAAACCACTAGAACATTCTTCTGTGAAATTTTTTCTTACCCTACCTGCTCAGTTAGGCCTTTTTCCTTCATGCTTTCCTGGGCCTTTTATTTATCTTTATCTTGGCATCTACCACAATACAATATTCTGAGGCTAATTGTTAACATATTTCTATATGACTATTGTAAGGTCTTGAGGAAGAAATGGTGCTTTATTCATCTTGATGACTCTGACAGTGACAGGCACATAATGGAAGCTCAACAATTATATGTTGAACAAAAGAAGGAAAACTTCAAAGCTTTGCAATTCTGGTTTCCCCATTCTTAAATGTTTTTTCTCAAGACACCAGAGTTTTTGGAGGGATGTAGACCAGATTTTGAGTTTCAAAAACACTATATAAACCTAAGTACTTTCTAGCACCTAAGCAAAGTAACATTGACTTTACAATCATTTCCCCCCACTGGCTGCATTCATGCCACTGTCTTGTGTTATGATACTTTAAAAACAAGGCAGTAGGGGATATGTTTGTATGTATGTACAAAGAAAATGAGAAAGCTATAAAATATTTTGACCTTATCTTTGAAGTTGAAGATGTACATACATCATGATAAGCATTTTTATTCTTCTATAGCCACTCCTAGAGCTATTATTATACCCATGCACTAAGAGGCTTGCATAAATATATTTGTAGAAGCATGATTTATAGGAGCAAATACTTGATAAAAATTACAATTTCATCAACAGAAGAATGAACAAATCCATAGCAGCATATTCAGGCAATAAAGTACTCTATAACAGTGAAATTGAAAGAACATCAGCTAGACACAACATAGACAATAGTTTGCAACTGAAGGTGATTTTGTCCACCAGGGGACATTTGGCAATATCTGGAGTTACTCTTGATTGTCATGGCTCAGGGGATGCTTCTGGCATCTAATGGGTAGAGATCAAGGATGCTGCTAAACATTCTGTGATGCACAGTACAGCACATTACAATGAAGAATTTTCCAGCCCAAAAGTCAATAATGCCAAAGTTGAAAAACACTGACATAGATAAATGGCAAAACAATACAGTTGAGAAAAAAAAAATCAAGGCACAGAAGAATTATATATTACAATATCATCTATATAAATCTTTTATAAATAGACAAAATTGAAAATGTATTACTTAGAAACACATACTGAAGTGGTAAGATTATGAAAAAAGGAAGAATAATAATCACCTAGAAGAGAAGAAAATGGAGGAGATGATGGGAGGGTACACAGGAGCAACAACAATACTAGTAACATTCTATTACTTTAGTAGTAAGATAGGCATATGGGTGAAAATTTTATTCTTCTTTAGAATTTATTATATACTATATATTCTTTTGTATATTAGATTGTTACATAGTTTTTAGAGGAGAAAGAAATCAAAAGCAGGGGATCTAAAATAAGCAAGAAATAAAGACAAGGAGCATCTCAAAGAACAACTTTTACAGGCTGTATCCACTTTGAAATAAAAATATTAACTCTTCAAGTAGAGTGACTATATATATATATATATATAAAATTTATTTTTCATATTAAATGTTTCATCCTTATGGCAAGATAAATTACAAAAAATTTCTTGACTATGTTTACAGGTTCTCAGAAAGTCTTTTGTACATTACCTTCCTATATTCTTATCTTGTAAAAATAATAATACAAAACTGAATATAGTCCTAATAGCCAATATAGAAAGAATGCATGGGATAAAAAAGCATGTCAAAAGAATAATAAAGTCAGCAAAATCTAGTCTGTAGGAATCTTTACAGTACAAAAAACTAATTTCTTCTACAAATAATTTATATGGAAAAATTAAATAAATGAAGGATAAAAATGCAGAGGAAAGGGTAACTATTGATTAAAAGGTCATAAGAGACAGATCAACTTAGGCAATATCAATCTTATTTGTTTGTGATGGTTAATTTCATGTGTCAGTTTGTCTAGGTCATCGAGACCAGTTGTTTGGTCAAGGAAGCACTGGACTTTCTGTTATTGTGACAGTTTGAAGCTTTTTGTGGATCCCAGAAAAGGTCATATTCTTAAAGCTAATATATTTCTGTGAGAGTGGGACCCTTTGATTGGATTGAATTCAGTTGTGGGGGGGCTTGAAGACTTTGGTTGGATTATTTCAATAAGGTGTGACCCAGGGTGGGTCTTGGTCCTCTTGCTGGAGTCCTTTATAAATGGAGGACTGAAAACAGAGACACAAAGAAAAAAGCAGCAGAGACAGAGAGAAACCCCAATAATCTGAGAAGGAAGTCCTGGAGGCTGGAATGGGGGAGTACAGAGGCACAGAAAGAGGTGCCCAAAAGGCTGAGAGAGATGGCCCACAGAGAGCAAGAAGCTGAAGCAAGAACCCTGGAGGAGAGGAGAGAGATGAGCGAACCCTACCATGTGCCTGATAACACACAGCTGAGCTTGGGGAGAAAGTGAGCCTGGAGGGAAAGGCAGAGACCTCAGCAAAGCCACCACTGTGCCTTGCCATGTGGCAGGAATCCAGGATCAGCAGCATCCAAACTTCAGTGAGACAGCATCTCTGTTGATGCCTTCATTTGGACATTTTCAAAGCCTCAGAACTGTACACTTTTAACCTAATAAATTCCCACTATAAAAGCCAACACATTTATGGTATCTTGCTCCCAGCAGCTTTTAGCAAACTAAACAGTTTGAGGGTATTTTGTAGATGGAGTCACATCTATAATCAGTTGACTGTATCTACAGTCAATAAAGGAGATTACCCTCAGCAATGAAGGGAATCTCCTCATCCCATCAGTTTGAGGTCTTAAAAGCCATAACTGAGGATTTCAGATGTCAGAAATAAATTTCTGCCTCTGCTTCAGCCAGCCAACTTGCCCTGGGGAATTCATCTTCAACTTCACTGGAGTTTCCAGCTTACAGCATGCTCTAGGGAACTCAGACTTGCAAACCTCAATGATCACATGACCACATTCTTATATTTTATTCATATATTTTACAGGAATTTGCTCATGTAATTGTGGGGTTGATTCTGTTTCTCTGGAGAAAACTAATACGTTTTTCAAATTCTAAACATAAAAAATAATAATAGGAAAATTACAAATACTGACTAGATACTGACTAGATAAATGATTACTTAAGGAACTATTGTTGGTTTTTATTAGTGATAATGATATATTTTTAAGGAGAGTTTGTCTTATCTTTATGAAAGAAATTACATATAGTAATGGCCATGAGTTGGTAATTGTTGAAATCAGAATGTGAGGATATAGGAGTCATCTTATGTGACTGGCATTTAGGTTTGTATAAGTATGAATTTTTAAAAACTAAGACATTTTTAAAATTTTCTACATGTTTAAAAATAGCTTTAACCCCATCCCTGAAACTAAAGAGAATTAAAGGTTTAGCAGATTTGATCTAGGTGTAGAGACTAAGTGGATTTATGTCAGTTTTTCCCAGGTAAAAGTGAAAGTCACTTTCAAGTGTCTGGAATATTTGAATAATAAACAAATTTTATTTTCTTTCTCTCCTTCCTGAGTTATTGAAGAAAAGGAGACTTTACTTCTTTGTTGAAAATGCTGTAATATAGTAGAATACAATATATTATATAATATAGCAACATAAATATAATATAATAAAATAAAACTTCTATGTAGGCTAAAAATTCTGCCACCTAAGTTTTTCAAAGCTTTCCAAGTAAACTACATATAACCTTATGTAAATGTTCAGGCAGATTCTGAAATAAAACACATCAACTTGATAGCAGATATCTGGAAGGACCAGGAGAAGGGAAAAGGATAAAGTAGTAAAAGTTTACCTATTGAAAT
>JAQZBX010111566.1:2500-10269 GCA_029593785.1 Cabassous unicinctus
TCTTCTTTAGGAAGCACTGGAACCAAACCCGGGACCTACCATGTGGGAGGTGGGCGTGCAACTGTTTGAGCCACATCTGCTCCTCCATAATGTTTTTTTTTTTTTTTAAGATTTTATTTATTTATTTATCCCCCCCTTGCTGCTTGTGCTCATTGTGTCCATCTCCTGTGCATTCCTCCGTGTCTGCTTGTCTCCCTTTGCTGTGTCATCTTGTGCCAGCTCGCTCACTGCGCCGCGCAGGCCGTCAGCTCACCGCGCCGCGCGGGCTGGCTTGCCTTCACCAGGAGGCCCTGGGAACCAAACCCAGGGCCTCCCATATGGTAAACGAGAGCCCAGCCAATTGAGCCACAGCCACTTCCCACTCCGTGATGTTTTCATACAAGTGAATGTGTTGGACAAATGGAATGTGCTTTATATGAAAGATCTGAGTAACATCCAGAGACTTTTAGATGGTGGACACCATTTCTTTTAGAAGTGTTAATGACATATTTGATAACAGTATAAAACTGTGTTTACCATAAAGAACATTCAGCAGTTTCCTGGGCTGGGTGTGGAGGAAATGAGCAAAGGAAGGCTGTCCTGTGTGGTTCTCTTACAACAAGGTGAGTAAATAAAGTTGTGTTTTCTCAAACCCATTCCTGGTCAGTCTGTTCTTAGTCCCATCGGGAAAACTGAGGCGCTAGTGAAAAAAAGTATATTCCACACCACCTCTCCATCCACATAAGCAGGAAGGTAGGGCCAAAGTAATTCTTTATTTGCTTTTGGCATTTTCGGATTCAAATAGCATTTGATAAAAACGCTTCAATATTATGCATGGGGAGCCTTTGAGAACGTTTTAAGATCAAGACAATGTAACTATTTTTCTATAATAAAAATAGTATTTTGAACTGGGAGAAAACGTCTGGTGGGTAGGAGGTAGAATATCTACTTTAAATTTTTAACGCTGGTAGATTTCTTTCCTAGTGTTGGGAGTTCTATACTCTACTGTCAAGAAAGAGGTAAACTATGCAGAGGGAATCTGGGGCCGTGAGGAGTAGAGAGCAGCTGGGACGCCACAGCGGGAGCTCCATAAATCAATGGCCACCAGAGCTCTTTTCAGTGCCTAACACAAGGCCACGTGCCCAGTTAGCACTCAATAAATATTAATTGTAAATACAACTGTGAGTTTTCAGCTAGAATAATGTGGTGCCAGTTTTCCCAGAAATGAGCAATTTAGCTAGAGGAACAGAAAGAGCAAGGGAAATGACTTTTACCTGTTAGAAGGGTGGATGGAAGAGAGATTATACCATGTGCAGCTTGATCAGTCAAAGATAAAGAAATTAGGCTAGAAAACTGCAACAGTTCTGAGTCAGTTAAGAATGATTATATGAATGGAATTTATAGGATTTATGCCCTAACAATTTATATTTTATATAATAAACTTGCAAAATTTAAACTCAACTTCAATACCAAAGACACCTGTGCCAATGCAATTACACTGACCACAAGACTGCACTCTCACATTCCAAAAAAAAGATAGGGCCCTAGTTTGTGTGTGTTTGGGGGTGGGAGAAGGGTTTGGAACCACTGAAGCGGTGGATAATTTTTCTTACACCCATAGATCCTGTTTCCATGTAATTCAATTGGATTCTATTTTTTAAAATTTTATAATGTTGAATATATGTGGAATTAGAATTATGTGTATTGATTTTAATTAAGACAGGAAATAAAGGAAATCTATAAATGTCAATTTTGGAAGGAAAGAAAAAAGAGGCGGTGTGACAACTGTTTATAAATGCCAAAGCGGTGAGGGGACTCTTGATCACTGTGTGGAGGCTTGGCTGCTGCGACAGGCAACATAGGTAATTGTCAGACAACTCTCTGTTAACTCACTCATAGAAGATGCCACTAGCAAGGTGTTAGAAAATTCTTTGGGATTTCAGGCATTGAAACAGCCCACAGTGAAAACAGTGGCTATGTCATGGCTCCTCTTCTGCCCACTTAGGGTCTTTTAGGTTCTGGATTCTCATCTCTGCTCCTTCTTCTCCCTGCCTTTTTTGCCTTCAGTTTCCTTTGCTCTGTTTAATTCTCCCATCCCCTCTCCTACATCTACTCTACAAACAATAGACCTTGTTCTATTTGTAACTTTTTCCCTTTTTTTTGTCTCAGTCTTCCTCAGACCTTATCTTCCTTCTTACTTAAAATTCCACGGGGCGGGGGAATACCTTGAATGACCCTCTGTGAAGCTTATCCTAAACTGAGAGCAAGAAGCCTGCTCACCCTTGTTCTCTCAGAACCAAAGTCTAGGCAACATGTTCCCCTGGTGCCAGTGAGTCTAACAGCAACTTGCCACCCCAGAGTTACTCCAACACTTGGGAGCTGGAGAAGTCTAAGATCCAGGAGAGACAATCTCAGGCCAGGACTACTTCTGACCCGGAAAAGACCAACGTAAGCAGTTGACGTTATGATCAAAGATTCCACCACACTTCTCTCAAGCATGTAGTATAACCCACCTAAGCCATGCAGATACTGAGGGTGGAGAAAAAGTAGGAAAAACTCCACAAAATGTTATGTGACAGGAGCTGAAAAGGGGCAAAATATGATTACAATAATGCCATGATAGATGCTTCATATACTGGTGTACAGATAAATTAGTGTTTACTTTCTTCAATATACAGTCATTTCCCAATTCTTTGGATTATACCAATCTCTCTAGGCAGTTCTTGCTTTCCATTTCCCTCTGAAGTTATCGTTATTGCTGTTTAAATAATTCCCCACTGGTCACAACATTGAGCCATGGGCATTTTGGACTCGATAGGGAGATATTTCTCATTTCTTTTCTTTAAAAACTAACAAAACAAATGAACAACAAATTAAACCCCCAACAACAGCCACCAACTCAGGCTTAGAGAAATTTTGGTTAGTGCCTCCTAAATTCTGTTCTGTTTAACTGCTTCAAAATTATCTGGGCTGTCTACTAAAAACAGATTCCTGGGCCTGACTGCTAATCTACAGTATCAGGATCTCTAGGAATGCATTGTGAACAACACAAATCCTTGCTCTCATGGAGCTTATATTCTAGTGAGAGAGAAAGATGAACAAGTAATTAGAGAGATATTTAGTGATAAGTGCCAGAGAGACACATAAAGCAGGATAGGGGAATAGGCAGTCAATGAGATTGGGACAGCACTATTTGAATTTGAGTGCCCCAGGAAGGCCATTTCAAGGGAGAAAGAAGAAATCTGAATGATGTGGAAGGAGCATCTGAGGCAGAGGGAACAAGTGTGAAGGCTTTGAGATGAGGACAAGGGAGACGGCTCAAGAAACTGCTAATGGTTGTGTGCATAAGAAGTAAGATGGGGAGATGGGGTCACATTACACAGGAGGCCAGTTCTATGGGAACTTGGAGGCCACATAAGATGTCTGTGTTTCCTTGGCACGATTTTCAGCCACCGATGGTCATAGGTGAAGCCATGTTTATCCTTGTGCTGATCAGAGAACCAAATCTTATCTCTTATCAGAGAACCTGAGGGTGGGCAGCAGTTATGGAGAGGACAAGTGGTTATCAAGGAGCTGAGTCTGTAAAGCTTCCCAAATCAGCACTTGCTTTAGAGAAGTCTCCCAGGAGAACAATACAAGAAAGAGGGTGAGGAGATGCCAAGAAAAAGAGGGTGTGAGGGAGAGAACGTTCCTGGCAGAGGTGCCTTCATGAGTACAGACACAGATGCCAGAATCAACATGGCGTACCGGGATAAAAACCCACCCAGAATTTTGCTGAAACATAAGAAATAAGGGAATGGTTTTTTCAGAGGGAGGGAGAGTTCCATAATAATAGCCTTTCTTAGGAGATCGATGATGGCTTGACTTCCTTCTTATGTGAAATAAATAAATAAATGAATATCGATAAATCATCGATTCTTTGCTTACTTAAAAATGAGGTCAACGTTGTCTTTGACAAAGAGAAATATTTTTGTTTTCCCAATTAAACTTGTTGCAGCCTCTTGTTTTAGATGGTGTATGCTGCTAATTAAAACCTGTCTTCTAAAGGTGTGAGGAAGGATAAAGAGTGTGCAAAAATTCAACAGCAGCCTTGTACAATTCCGCTTATTACAATTGTGCATTTTGCTGACAAAGTCACAGACAGTAAACTTAAGGCAATTTCAAACCTCCCATCTTTGATGACAAGTAATCCATTCTTTTTTGCTCTGTTAGCAAAGACTTTGAAAATGTTAGCAAGATACTATCTAATATTCTATTTAATATGTTTTTTACGAAGTGGACTGGGTTTGGCAGAATTGAATTGAATATAGTATATAATACATATATATATGTATTCATTGTGATCTACTATATACATTTTTGAAATGGCCTTACAATGTTGTCATCTAAGATGACTTGGTCACCTATGATTCTGAGTCAAAAATATTAGGTTGAATACAAAATATTCTGATAAAAGGTCTGAGGTTGCTAATCCAAGGTTGGAATAAAAACTACCACTACTAATAAATAATGATAATAAAAGTGCCCCAGCTTAGTCAATAACTAGGATATAGCAAACTCAGCATTTCTAAACCATGTTCGTTGAAACCAGAATTTGTTAAGAGGCACTCCATGGGGAAAGGGTAAAAAGTGGTCATTGATCAACAAATGGACAAGGTTAAAATTTATATCCCCCCAAGGATCTGAAAAGTCTAGCATTGAAACTGGAAAAAGACCTCAAATAAAAGGGGGAAAATGTAAAGATGAATGAGTTTATATGGCTAAGAGACTTCAAAGTGAGTCAGGAGGTCATCCCAGAGGTAACGCTTATGCAGATATCAGCAGGATCTCGTAGATTGCCAAAGTGGATACTACCCCAAATAGTGGGGCTACTGAGGGCTCTGGAGACACCCAAGTCCTATGGTCAGGGCAGATAGCTCCAGAGTTTGGTGCCTTGCCAGTGGGCCTTACTTTGGAGTTTGTGCTCCTGAGAGTGACAGAGTTGGACTCAGTTATGGCTTCCCTACACATGGCTCATCTGTCCCTTCTATTTAAACATATACTTGGTGCTGGAGTTTGTATGTGTATGTCCAAGAGACTTGAATCTTTGGACTGTCCATGTGTCAGCTGGGCCCTGAACCTCAGCCAAGTTGCAACACCTACTCTCCAATTCATTGGACTCACCCAGGAGAACTAACAAGGAGGTGAGGATTGACAACCACCATACCAAGGAAACAAGAGAGTCTACAACTGCAAGCAAGAGAGTCCCATCCATAGACTGCATGGGATCGAAGCTCCCTCTCAATTAGAGGTGGAGTGGGCATCACCATCCCAGAATTCTCAGGATTGGGGAACGAACTATGGACTAGAGTGGACTTATTGGTATTCTACTATAAACTTATTGTGATTCTAGCAATGGAAGAAATTACATCATTGATGTGGAGGCAGTGGCTTCTGCCTCTGTTCCTTTGTTCATGCCCTCTTCCTCACTAGTGGAAAAAGTCCCACTCCCACTCCCATCGGCTTCACGACCCCACTTCAGTCTTCACTCAGTCTTCTGCACACAAACTAGATCACTCTCTTCTCTGAACCCTTCGCACTCAGCTTGTGCTGCTTCTTTCCCTACTGTGGGTAGGTGTAAAGAGATCTATCTAAGAGTTAGGGTGGTTAAGAGTAGCATAGGGTAGGAATTGAGTCATTTCCCAAGTCTGCCTAACTTTGAACTTGGGCAAGATACTTAACCTCTCTGGACCCCAATGATTTTTGGAAGTGGATAAGATTATTTTATGAATTAAAAGTGAACTCATGGTTAATGTTTCACGTGTTTATGCTGAGTCTCTGACCACATCACATAGCTCTCTGAGGACAGAGGTAACATTTCAGTTCTCATATCCTTTATTCTCCCATTACTCCTGATTTAGTGCCTTGAGATTGAAGGAGCAAATACTCCATTGTCTCCGTTGCCATTTATTCTGTGAGTTTCATTTGCATATACACAGATAACAAGTACCTCACGCCTGCTGCCTGGTCAGAAGAGATTGGATGATGCCTGTGAGAGATTGAAGCGTGTTCTTAGTCTTAACCCCATTTCTGTGAGTGTAAACCCATTGTAAATAGAACCTTTGGAATATATTACTTTTAGTTAAGGTGTGGCCAACTAAATGAGGATGGATCTTAATCATACCACCGGAGACCTTATAAAGAGAAAGCCACGGGGAGGAGCTGGAGGCAGGAAGCCAACAGTCAACGGAACCTGGAAGAGAAAGGGGAGGACGTTGCCAGGAGACGCGAAGCAGGAATACAAACCAAGGAAGCCCAAGGATGGCTGGCCACCCAGCACCAGAATGGTACAGACTTTGGGAAGAAAGCATTGCATTGCTGACGCCTCAGTCTTGGACTTCTGCTAGTCTCAAAATTGTGAACCAATAAATTCCCATTGTTTAATGAATGGATGGCTCTTTGTGTGGTATTTGCCATAGCCGGCGGGAAATTAAAACAGTGCGATTGTTTGTAAGGTGTCTCAGATTTCAGATATGTTAAAATGCAAAAGGTGTTGTAGAATAAATGAAATATGTTATTATCCCCATCTTACAAATGAAATTCAGACAAATTAAGTTCCTCTTCATTATAAAGTTCATAAGCAGAAAATCCTAGATACTGCCCAATAGTGATTTTGAAGCTTTATTCCTGTATGGTATACAAACTCTCTTTAATTAAATGCCTTCCAAAAGCATTAAATCAGCAGCTTCAAAACTTTATGCCAAGTTCTCAGTGTGGACCAACTCTGTATTTTGGGATTTTTTCTCTATTGAAATCAGTGATTTTTTTTTTTCTTTTTTACATTTCACATTCTCAGTGATGCTTTTAGAAAATATAAAAGTTGAGCCTTGTTCATCTAATTACTCTACTAAAGAACAGGAAAGGTTAGGGAAAAGTTTTTTGTTTTCTTTTAACATGTTATGCTTTTATGTGATAGAAATGCACAGAACATTAAAAGTGAAAATAATGACCATATATTGAGGCTAGTTTACGTCTCATAACAAGCTTATGTGGTAGGTGTTATAATTGTTATTATACAGAAGAAAATTTTGAGGCACAGGAGGTTTTGTAACTTGCCTAAGTCATACAGCTAGTAAATGTGAAGCCAGATTTTAGACACAATCTGACTCCAAAGCCTGCTCCCATAACTGCTTTTTCTGTGTGCTGCAAACTTTAAGGGTTATTCTAGCTCTAAAATAAGATTCTATGCCTCTAATTCATTTAAATGCTATTCTTTATTTGGGTTTTAAAATAAAAACGTGAAAAATCATGTTGTAATTTTTTGGGAACAGCTGCGTATTTCATTTCTCTTTCGTATGCATGGATAACTGGGAGCTCTTCACGGAGAAAATCACGATTCTTTATTCTTCCCTTGGAAGAACTGTGTAAGTAGCTCTTTGCAAAGCAACAAAGTAAAGAATGTATTATTCCCCAAGTGGGTGAAATGCACGCCATTCGAAGGGATAAGATCCGTAATCTAAGTTATTCTCTCTCCATGTTAAAATGTTCTTGTTAAGGAAGATAGAATATGAAAGTTCAATAAGAGTCAAAGTTTGTCTGTTATGAAGCTTCTTTTATTTTTTTTAATTTTTTTTATTTGTAAAATGATATATAAATACATATGCATATATGTGCATTTGTTTACATAAATGTTATTTGTTTTATATATATATACATATTTTATAAAGGTGCCTAGATTACCCAAATATTACTCAGAAACTACAGGGATTCCCATGCTCCCCACCGCTCACACCCCCAAAAACACCCCACAC
>JAQZBX010111567.1:0-10267 GCA_029593785.1 Cabassous unicinctus
AGTGCCCATTTCCTCCCTCAATAGATTTCCAGTTCGGCTACTGCATCTAAGATCAGAATAACAGCTGTATTAGTTAAAGTTTATGTCTTTCTCACCTGTCAGTCCCAGCCTAAGACTCCAGGGCTGACATCGTGTACCCAGGCTTTCTGCCCTGCTGCTTCGCCTCCCTCAGCAGGTGGATTCCATCTTGCATTAGATTTCTAGGACTGCCCTAAGGAATGACCACCCAGCTGTGACTTACAACAACAGACATCCTGTTTCTCCCAGGCCTGGAGATTAGAAGTCCAAAACCAGGGTGTCAGCAGGGCCTATAGTTACTACAACAATTTTTAAAACAATAATAAAACTAGGACTCAGAAAGGCTGATTTTAAGGTTAAAGTTGTATAAGCCACAGTAAACAGAACAATATGGTGGCATTGAAATAGGAGGGAGTATAGGTCAATTTAACAGAACACTCTCTCTTTCTCTGTATATTTGTGTGTGTGTGTGTGTGTAAACACAAATATTCATACATGCATATTTACTTTTTACAAGTTTCTGAGGTAATTCAGTAGGGGAAGGAGAATCTCTTCAGAATCACTGCTAGAACAATTGAATATTCATATGTAAATCAACCTCAAAATGACAAAGGAAAAAGGAGGGGGCTAGTGATATCTTCCATAATCTCTTGTTCATCTCCCAAAGCAGGAAATGTGGGCTGCTGGCAGCCACACCCCACTTCACCCCAGTATAGGCCAGGTAGTGAAGGCAATGCTGGATTTCTAAGGTCACACACCAGCAATACCAAATACCAGCACCCCTCTCACCTCTGAGTAGAGGGTTCTTAGGATCTGAAAAAAACTCTTTAAAATGATGTAGTTCTCTTCCCATGCATCTTGAAAGCTCAGCACAAACAAGATTATGTGAAGCATCACGTTTATTTCCTGCTAGGGCTCCTGAATGGTTTTTACCCCAATCTAGGCATCAAGGGCACAATTTGAATGAAGACACCACTCAGCGTAGAAAACATCAAGTTCCAAATGATTAAGTTCCAAGGGAATTCCACTGGCAATTAGCTTCTGGTCCATGCTCTTTCTCTTTCTCCTACTTTTGATCCTACTCCTGGGACCCAGAATAAGCTGCAGACATTGTCAAAACACGTACGAGCTGCTTTGACCACCTCCTTATTGACCGTTTAGCAAAGAGAGGTTGTGAAAAATCCCTTTCCTGGGTAGTGAAGAGTACCCACAAGCCTCTGTGGAATCATCTTTGTCCTAGGAAGTTATGAGTGTCCTACATGGCCAAGCCAGCTACAGACTGTGTCTACGCTAAAAAAAAATTCTGATAAAACTGTTATGTGAATATTTGCTATTTCCATATCCATGTAGAGGATTCTTCCAATATCCTCACCTTCCATCACTGGAAATGGCTCCTCTTGCCTTCCTGTCTCCATCTTTATCCCAGGCATCCATTCCCCTTGTCCCTTCAATATCCAGCAACCCCCAGCACCAGTGCCAGAGGCTATCATGCACCTGTTCATTTTAACACCTTCCTGCAGAGATGTGTGCATTCTGCATGGGTGTTAAGCAATGGAGAGGAAAGGAGAGAGGCAGCACTGTGGTGGAAGCTTAGAACTGGACAGTGAATGAGAAAATTGTTCCTAATTTGATTGAAATAAATTACTGAGTCAGACTGAATATACCTGAAGGTATCCAAATTAAGTTTCCACTGCCAAGCAGAAATGAAAGCTCATAAAGAAAATTAAATTCTGTTAGAAAAATAGAGTTTCAGTTAAGTACACATCTGTTTTGTGACTTTTATTTATTTATGTTATAAATTATATCTTCTAAATTAGCTAACTGGACCAAATAGTTCATATCCCCAACCACCCTCTCCATCAGCTACTGGTGGGTTCTGTAAGCCTCCAGCGATGCTGTGTGGCATTCTCTGAATCTGAAAAGCAATATGAAGCAAATCCTATGACAAAGGCTGGCTGGCTGCTGCTTATCCTTTTTGCCTCCAGTGTGCCCAATAATTCACTCCTTTAACCTGACAACGGACACCACCAGCTCCCTACAGAGCACTCAGAGACTGAATGATTTGGTTCAAAATGCATTAAGTCCAATTATCCACATACAGCCAAATGGTCCCAAATTTCTTACATTCATCCCAAATGGTTCATACTGGCTCTGAGACTCAGATTTAATGTCATTAAGTCATTGTTGTTCAATCTAGCCCATAAATCGCAAATCCAGCCACAGGATAACATCCTTGTCTCCTCTGTTTCTCACACCCCATGTCAAATCTGAAAGGAAAAGCTGTTTGTCCCAAATTCAAAATACACACTATAATTAATGATCTCATGCTGCCTCCACTGCTCCCACCCTGGACAAATTCCCAACACCTCTCCCCTGGGTCATTGCAATATCTTCCTAACTTGTCTCTCTCTGTCTTTGCTCCTCCATGTCTCCATGGTCTAGCCTTAAAAATGCAGCTCAAATTTACTTTTAAATTGCAAGTCATATGATGTCACTTCTCTACTGGAAATCCTCAATGGCTCCCCATTTCATCTAGAATAAATTACAGTGGCTCATAAAGCCTTCCCAGAGTTGACTCCAGGTGTCCTCTCTGGCATCTTCTCTCCTCTTCTCCTTTTTGCTGTTTTTGTTTGCTTCACTCCTTGCTGATTTTTAACTATTCCATGTACAGGTCCACCTCTCAGCCTTGGGATTGGCTCTTCCGTGCAATTGGAGAACTCATCACCTTCAACTCCTTCAAACAAATTCCTTAAATCCTTCTTTCTCTAATAGGTCTGCCCTAACCACCCCAACAAAATTTCCACCTTTGCCCTGTCAACACACACACACTCTGCCCTGTTCTACCTTTTTTTCATAGCACTTATCCCCTTCAAACAAGTTATAGCATGTACTTTATAATGCTTTTTATTGTCTGACTCCCCCTGTTAGAACATAAGCTCCCTGAGAACAAGAATCCTGCCCATTTTGTTTATTGACCTCACCTTAGAAAAGTGCCTAGCGCATAGTAAGTGCTCAATACATATTTTATAAATGTATGAATAACTGGAAGAAGAAAATACCTTGATTCTAGCACATAGTTTCTCTTTTTTAATTTTTCTTTTCCTTTACATTCAAAGTTACCTCAATTTTTCCCCTAGCTAAATTAGGACACTTCCCAGAGCTACTGACAAAAATACAACTCAAACAAGCTTGGGTAATGTATTAGTCAGCCGAAGGGGTGCTGATGCAAAATACCAGAAATCTGTTTGCTTTTATAAAGGGTATTTATTTGGGGTAGAACCTTACAGTTACCAGGCCATAAAGCATAAGATATTTCCCTCACCAAAGTCTGTGAGGGTTCTGGCTTCCTGGGTTCCTCTCCCCAGGCTTGATTCTCTCCAGGTTCAGCTGCTTGGTCTTTCCACAAGGCCAGCTGTAGACTATCAGGCAAATGGCTCATCTCTTTTCCTGGGGCCTTCTCTCCTCCTCACAACCAAGCTCCTCTGTGTGCTTTCTTCCCAGGGCTCCAGCAATAGCACTCAGCATCAGAAATCTAACATCAAAAACTCCAACTCTGACTTTTGCCATGTCTTTTATCTTTAATTCCCCCACCCACCAAGGGGCTCAACACCCTACTGACATGGTGACCCAATCAAAGCCCAAATTATGACTTAATCATGCCCAGATGAACAGACCAGTTTACAAGCATAATCCAATATCTATTTTTGGAATTCATAACTATCAAACTGCCACACTGCTGCAGGTAATAAAGGCAATATATTGGCTGCTGTGAGTGGAGCATGGGAAGTGATTTCACACCCAGCTAGCTCCTGGGTTCAAACTGCATCGCAGAGTTTCTCTTTCTGTTTCTTAGATCTATGTTCTCATGCCTTTCCTAATTCTTTCCTGAGACAGAAAGGCTTCCTCCCCGTGGCCAGGGATGTTGGCACCAGCACTTCTGCAATAGGGCCCCAAGACAGAAGCCAGTTTTCCCTCCAGCACTTCCAGAGATGTCTTGAACAACTCGGGCTGCCCAAGAATCAGTGCCTGCTTGTGGGTGGGCCTGCCAGAGGCTGGGGAGGCACAGGGCAGCTCAACAGACTTGGAGAGGAGTGGTTCATCCAGGAGGGGGTTCCATACACAGCACATGTGCTTGATACCACACCTGCTTACCTTTGTCCCCACCCTGTCAGTTGGGTCGTTTCAGAGCCTACTGTCAAAAAACCCGGTTTCTATTTGATGGTACAAATCAGCCTGGAAGGCATGGGGGAAGGGGTGCAATGGGAGATAAGCCCCTCAGGAGCGACCTAATTGGAGCTTCTAGTCTAGTCAGGCCAAGGGGTCTGGGCACAGCAGACTGATTTGACTGATGTTGTGCACAAATTCCAAGATAACTATATTCTATTCCACTTTAATGCGGTAACTCTTTTAAAAGAAGAAAAAGACTAATTAATGGTTAGTATTATAGGAATTAATGAATAAAATATTTTTCAAAACAACTTGGGATTTATCCATTTAAATTATAATTCCAGAGAGCTGCTCAGAAAACAGTTTTTTCATCATTAAATCATTAATTTGACTGAATATCAGATAAGAAATGCCTACATATAAGATACCAGGTGCTATGAAAATAATGGGAATACAAAGATTAATAAAAGTACATTTGATATCAATGAACATTAATACATAATTACAGTGGGAAAATTCTTTATGCAACCTGTATGCTAAAGTCCTGATATAGTAGATAGGCTTTGCAATTAGAACTCTCATTTACACTTCCTAAAATTTATAAATGGCATTCAGAGAAAGTTAAGTGCTGCGCACCCCTTTAAGGACTTTCACGCATTATTTAAGCCTTCAGTCCTAAGAGGAAGGTACTATTATCACCTCATGCTATAGATGAAAAATGATGGAAACCCAGGAAACTGAAGCATTGGTCTCACAGATATGAGGAGAGGATTTAACACATAGATAAAATTTTCTAACACCGTATATTCTGTCTTAGCAAATTTTCGAATGACGTTTAGTGCAAGGCAACCATAAGGACAAATAACCTCCAAGAGTGGCGCTCAACTGGTGATTGGGTAGGTGGGGTTCACGGCAAACTCCAGCGTCAACAAAGAATCCCCATTTACAAAAGTAGTTTCCTATGACAGATATAGAAAATAAGTTTCTAGCCATAAGAGTTGAGGAAGAACTTGTGAAATAGTGAACTTATTGTTCATGTGTGTTGGCTATTCAACCATGAATTGCATTAAACACAAAGTAAGGAAGTACCGTGGTCAGAAGTAATTGCAGAGCTGTAGGTTCTTAGCACAAACCTGGCTGTGTAAGGGCCTTAACTTCAGCCTACCTGTGAGGACAAGATAGAAAGTGCAGGTGAGGGCAGAGCACCCCCAAGCTAGAGCAGCTGTAGCCACACGCGGGCTGTGCTTTCAAGGCTGTAACCTGGGGTAACCTGGATGCGACAAGCATGGACAGATTATCCCTGCCGTGGAAAGAGTCATGACTGAACCTGTGTTGAGGAAATTCATCTTCAAGCATGGCCTTTGGAGTAAAACTGATGTGATGGTGACAGCGATGGGAGGGGAGACACTCACTCTCTCACACACTCACACACACATGCCAGGGAAAAAGGGACTTGACCGGGATCAGAGGTGATTCTGAAAGCACTGGCACTAGAGCAATGTCATGGCCCACTGGTATTAGGTCTAGAATACAATTCCTATTGCTTGTGTCACATTCTCTGACCATGGCTGGGGGGGCATGGTCCATGAAATGATTCAGTGGTCTGAGCATCATAGTTGTGCAGGTGGGTGTGAGTACATGTGTGTAGTAAAGAATGACATAGAGAGGCAGAAGAGACAAAGAGTAAAAGGCGTAAAAGATGCTTGTGTCAGGTATCTATGACATATCATTCAGCTTCTTGTTTAGTTTGTTTAATGGGTTATTCAAGTAAAAAATGTATTTCCATTAACCTGGCCCGAGAGATAATGCAATATATCATCATAGATTTATTTAATAGTGCTGATTCCATTTTCATGTCACAGGCTATCATAATATTAGCATTCATTCATTTAATTTTTTCTTTTAAAGTGTAGTTAATATGAACTAATTGCTAGAAATTTTCATGGAGAGTAAAGAGCAACACAGAAGCCGAAGGAGTCATGAAGACTAACTTACTGATGCAGTTTTATGTTCTTACCATTTTTAACTAGAATGAAGTAATACCAAAAATATTTATCCATGATTCAACAAATAGGCACGTTTAATTTTGTCATTATTTCCCAGGTCATCAATGCAGATTATATTTAATGACAAAGACTAATTGAGTACTATTTATAATTTCCAAAAATTAAAATTAAACAAAGGTCATTTTCTCTTTAATTGAGAAACAAGAATGAAGAGTCAGAAAAACCTCAGAATAAGGCCAGTGGGGGAGGGAGTTTGAGTGCAAGCAAGTGAGCTTCACAATTGTGCATTTAACCCTTGAGTGCCACCTTTTAGGAGGAATCAATTTCAAAGGCAAAGGAGCACAGTGCAAGATTTATCATTTAAATGCAAACAGATTTCATTAGAATTTTTATCTCCCCTTTTGGTGATGTGACAAGACGTCTGTGATATGGATTAGAGGAAATGAAAAATTTCTCCACAGAAGCCAGCCAAAAAACCTCTTTGCTTTGGAGTGTACTCATTTGGGTTACAATTTCTATTATATTTCTGTTTTAACATTACATTTGAGCTTCATCTTATTAAGTTCATTTACATTAGTATGAAAGTCAGTGTAATAATAGAATAAATTATTTTGAAATTAATGTTACAATACTCAAGACTCCAAGTAGCTTTGATGATTAAAGTTGATTATAATGGCTAAATGTTGACAATATAATACATTCTCCAATTATTTCTCTGAATATTACATCTCATGATACATTTATTCAAGTTCTCATGTTATTCTTTGCCTTCAAAAAGGCATCTCTGAATATGTAACCATAATCTTGGTGTAGGAAAATCAGAAATCTACTAAAACCAATAAATGCAAAAATGTGGAAAATGAAGTAATTTTAGCAATTAACGAAAAAAAATCAATATTACATTTTCATTTTTAGAAAGAAATATTAGAAAGCCAGCTAGTGAATCATAGAATTCTAATAGTATAGAGATACATAATCCAAACTATCATCAAATTTAGGAATTTTTATGTATAATCTCATTTTGGGGAGTGAGGATTGGTGGTAAGAGAACAGCATTCTCAGCGATGATGTGCTTTTTCCACATCATTTGTGCGTCACCAACCATATTCACCACGCGGTTGAGGTGAAGGGCAGCCTGGGAGTGAGGACAGGTAAGCATGTGGAATTATGGCAGCAGGTAATCAGGGCTATTCCCAATGGAGCAGGTGCCTGGGAAGATCGTAGGAGTTAGACACGAAGGTAGAAATTCCAGGCAGAGGCTGTGGAGGTGGTCGGAACTCTGCCAGGTTTTCAACTGGTAAGTATGCCCTTTTTTCCAACTCCTAGGTGCATGTAGGTAATGAGAAGCCATGGAGCTGGAGAGAGAGTCATGAGAGGAGCTCATGATGGGCACGGGAAGCATGTTAAGAATTTTAATTTGGATCTCAAACCATGAACTAGACCCACTAAAGAATTTAGGCATGAAAGTGACCTAAACTTGTTGCATTTGCAAAATTAGCTCTTTCAGTAGTTTGGGGTGCCTTCTAGATCAGTGCTGTCCAAAAGAACTCTCTGTCCTAATGAATGGCATGATCTGTGTCTACACAGCTTATTATGGTGGCCACTAAACACATGGCTACGAAACACTTGACATGTGGCTAGTGCAACTGAGGAACAGAATTTTTTATTTCCTCTAATTTTGATTATTTTAAATTTACATGTAAATAGCTGCATGTGACTAGTAGATATGGACAGTGCAACTATAGATGTGTGGCTGGCTTTACCCAATGTTATTGGTAAAAAGGTGGTTGCAGAAGTTTAGGATTTCCTGTACACATTTTCATTTTCCCTCTATTACATCTTAAGTACAACAATGTAAATGGAATGGTTAGTCTGATGATTGCACCTGTTTTATCATTCTGTTTCTTCTTTCTGAAAAATCCTCCATTCCTAAACCAATCTTCAAGAGTAGAGCCAGTGATAACAGGAAAAATGTATTGGAATATCCTCACCTAGGATTTGGACTTCAGCCCAAATATGCATTTAACCATCAGGAGGCTCGTAGGTAACCTGTGCTGAAAGGTAGGTAAGTGCCCTGAAAAGCAAACTGATAAATTAATTTCCCATTAATTTTTGGTTGAGCATTTTACTATCTACTAAACACTGTACTGAATTCTGGAGATAAAGTTATGAACAGCTTCTGAATTCCAGGGATTCGCATTCTATCAGGGTAGAAAGATAACAACTAATCATAATTCAGTGATGGTGGTTTAAAGAAAAGGATCATCAGATCGAAAATAAGGAAGTGCTTAATCCTGCCTGAAGGAGTCTGGAAGGACTTGAGTCAGGAGCTGTGGGAAGTGGCAGGAGGGTGGGGAGGGGGTGAATGGAGTGACAGAGGGGCCAGAAAGGAGGGGGCTGCACAGAGGTGAAAGAGAACAAGTGAGTCCTTCAAGAACACAATTCATTACTTACTACGAAACCATGCCTGGAAAATAGTATCATGACGAAGGCTGGAGCCAAGAAGCCATCCATGCTGTGTTGAAGCACTGAGAGTCAATTATTACTATTTTTAAATTAAGGAATGATATGACTTTGCTTTGGATTTTTAACAACCGTGCAGCATGGTGAAACGATGGTAAGTGATGATTGAAATAGGACACATGAGCCTGAATATGATTGAACAAACTCTTGAGATGTTAGGATTTTTAAATTGTTCATGTTGAGGCCTGTAACCAGTTTCAATAATTTCATCCAGTCCCACAAAAATGTCAGTTTTTCTTTTTATAGGAATATATATGATTTTCTAGACCAACTTCTTAAAAATATCTGACACCCACACCCACTATCGGAAAAAAAAAAAAGATTTTAAACACCGGAGCTCTGTACACCGTAGACATAGAATGGATAGGGCTAGGGACCCACTCGATGAGCAGGCAGGGGCGATAGAGAGGTCAAGGATGACCACAGGGCTTGGGGCTGGACACTGGAAGCTGACACCACTAAGGAGCTAGGAAGGACCTAGAAAGAGCTGAGGTTTGGAGGGCAGTGATGGATTCTGAGACATTCTCGCTTCCAGCTGCACTTTCTCTTTCCGCTGAGTGACAGAACAGATCACTTGCCCTCTCACCAAGCACCCTGCGGCTTTAGTGAGTTTAATCTTCTGAAGAGATTCCTCTTCCTGTACATTAGCATGGCCGGAAAGCAGCAATCCTCCCTGCCTTAGAGCGCCTTCAGGCTGCACGGAGGACATTGCTTGGACACACAGTAGTTTATTTGTACAGAAAATGCTTTAGTGGGCTGAGAGCAAGGCTGGCTCAGAGGTTTTCTTTCCAAGCCACTTTGCTCCAGGAAAGTGTATGTGAATCAGTTTCCCTCTAAATCAGCACGTGTGTTTCTTGCAGAAACGGAAAATGCACTGATGATGGAATTCTTCACCAGGAAAAGGAAGAATCAAATGATGGTGGGCTGGGATCGCATGCTTTGAGTGATGTTGCTACGCCTCTCTGTGCATGTAAACATGTGGACAGCTCCGTTTTGTTTCAGTCTGCGGAGATGAGCCCGCTGAAGCCTGAAGCCTGCAACCCTGCGATGGGAACCTGAACTCCAGGGCACATCAGGCCTCTCTTCCTACGACCTCAACCAAGCGCCACACGCGGCCCCTTTGCCCCACCTTGACTTGCAGCGACAGGTTACTCTTCACGGGCCTGCACCCTCACAGGGTGAACTTCCCATTCACGGCACGAAACCTTTGTCCTCACACTGGCCGTCTTCCCACAGAGCCCTCGACACCTACGTGCGCAGAGCAGCAGAGCTGCCTGCCAATGGCGCAGAACGTCTCTCTTGCCCCTGGCTCTGTTTCCTTTTAACTTTGTTGTGCTAACACACACTAATGTGTGTGTGTATGTCATGAAATTTGCCATTTCGCCATTTTCACATGCGGATAGATGCTTGGGCTGTTTACAGCTTTAGGCTGTTCAGAATAATGTTCCCATGAGTCACCGTGTGCAGTATCTGTGTCCCAATTTTCAGGTTTTGACGGTATATACCTAGGAGTGGAATTGTAAGGTCACATGACAATTCTTTTTTTTTTTTTA
>JAQZBX010111568.1:0-10272 GCA_029593785.1 Cabassous unicinctus
AATCTAAGTTTATCTGGCTCCTTGTTTCTTCCTTCAGAAGGTAAACCAATCATAGCAGGAATTATAAAATTATATTCAGAAAGAAGGTGGTGAGATGGGTGATCATCAATCTTTGTTTTACACTGACATTTAGAGCCATTTCTGAGCTTTTCCTCTTGGTTTGCTGCTGCTGTCAGGGCTTATTTCATATTGAGCCAGTAAGGAAATCATTCAGATCAGTTATTGCCAATGCTTTCACCATCAGCAATGTTCTACAGGAAGTTTATATCTTGGTGGTCCATTGCCTCATCAATCAGTAAGTAACATGGCCTCATGGCCTCATCCTAGATCTCACAGTTGCAGCCTTTCCTCCTGTTTTGCAAGGGCTAATCTCCTTACACATTTGTATTCTCCTTTCTGTTGTTTAACTTGTCAATGGATATTTCTATTCCTACTGTTCTCTTACAAAGTCTAGGGAGTTCATCCCTCTGTTTTTTCCCAGCTTCTATCTCATATTCTGCGTAGCTTTTTCAATCATTATCTCAAGTCATGAACATGTTGTCTGACAACAAAAATAGGTTTGGGCACAAAGCTTTCCATTTCTTAATAGTCAAATTTATATTAATGATTGTTAAATGCTTGGAATTGTGGAGATCCAGTTGCTGCATTTTCATTGGAAGTGAAGTGAGAGGTGAAACATGAAACCACATCAGTAGAGAGAGATATAACTACAATTTGTGATTCATTCTGTTGGAGAAATTGTGTTGGTACTTGAGTTTAACAAATAGGTATCATTAGGCATGGAGGTGAGGGACCAAGTAGAATAGGGGTCAGCCAAGCACAGAAAGGAAATAAAAGAGCTGCTGAGTATTTCCTTAAGTTAGTTCAGTAACCAAAAGAACGGTAACGGTAAATCTGTGTGTATAGGAGAAGAGTGGGAAATGAAGGTAAAAAATTAGACACTGGTTTTTGTAGGGTCTTCAAACAGTGGTTTTGCATTTTACTCTAACTAGTTAAATTGGTAGCTATAGGCTGATATCATTCCATATGAGTTGTCTCATTTTGAATTCCCACCAGTAAAGAATAAGAGTACCTGTTTCTTTCTAACTGCACCAGTGAAGAACTTCTTCCAATTTTGGCCAATTTAATAGGTAGAATATGTCTTATCAGTGCAATTTAATTTCCATTTCTCTTAAGATGAATGAGCTTGATTATCTTCTCATATATTTAGTTGTCATTTATAATATCTTTTTTGTGAACTGACAATTTATTTCGTTTCATTTTTCTTTAGGTTGCTGATTTTTATCCTGTTGATTTCTAGAAGCTCTTTATATATTATGGATACAAACTCCTTTTCATTGATAAACTACAGACCTGTTTTTCCAGTTTGTTGGTTTATTTTAATTTTATTTATGTGTTTTAGCCATGGAGAATCTTTATCCTATAAGTTCTCAAACTCACAGACTTAAGATATTATTTTATGCCATATTATTTGCAATCTAACTTGACTCCCTATGTGACATCCCTTTGTTCAGTGCACACCTTCCTTCTCTAATCATTACCCAAATGATCATGTACTCTTTTGTTTCTAATAACTGTTTACTTCTTTCGCATGCAGCTTTTCTCAAATAATGACATTAACAAGAGAAGTAAACTCATGATCAAGCTACCTAAGGAGATGCCTGTGTGTAATTTGATATTAGCCAGATCCTCTAGCTGGTCAAACTCCAACTGCATTCTCTCCTTGTATCTAATGGATATGAAAAAAGCAAATTGCTGAAATCTATTCTTTCTACACTCTTTTGATTATTCAAATGTGTTGGTAAATGAAAAATGTTTTCTGAACTCTATAATTTATAATATTTCATTGCTAGTGATGGATTGTAGAGAATTTTTAACTGCAGAATCTATCTTCATAAACCTAATAAACATTTATATTCTTATGGTGGGACATAACTGAACTAGTTTCTTTTTGGTGCTGTAAAAAAATTACCACAAACATAATGACTAAAACAGCAAAACATTATTATCTTACAATTATGAAGATAAGAAGCCTCACTGGGTTGATATCAAGATTTCAGCAGGTTCTAGGGAAAAAATTGTTCTTTGCCTTTTCCATTTCCTGTAGGCTTCCCACATTCCTTGGCTTGCAGCCTCCTTTAATTTTCAAAGCCAGCAATTTTAGTATTCTAATCAAAGTTTCCATTGTCACATTTCCTGCTCTGACTCTTCTTTCCCTTATAAGGCCTTTGTGATTATATTAGCCATACACACTTATTCCAAGACAATTTCCCCATCTCAAGATTCTTAACTAAATCACATCTACATATCCTCTTTTGCCACAGAAGTTAACATATTCACAGGCTCCAGTGATTAGGACTTGGTCATCTTTGGGGGACCATTGTTTTGCTTAACATAAAAACACCATCTATTTCCCCTCTCCAAAGGAATATATTTTCCTGCTGATTAGTACTAACATAAATGAAGAAGACTTGAAACACACATAGTATGGTTTCATGTGGCATATTAATTTCATTATACCCAAAACATTATAGAAAGTGCTAAAAATTACTAAAGTTTCTGAGCTTTCTGTGGGTCATAGACTAGTAATATTGGCTTGTGGAAAACTGACATTAATTAGCATCATTATGGTAGTTTAAATTAATGTTTTTAACCTCATTGAAATGAATGTTTAATTCACCATGGACAGTATCACACAGGCAAAAATACTATTTGCAGCTGTCCCTGACATGCAAATATATGTACCTAAATGTCAAGAGTTTAAGTTTTTGATATATCAATAACACCTAAAATTTTTATCTCCTTGCATTTCTCATCTGTTATTTCTATTCAAAGATCTTATCTGTATTTTTTGTTCTCCCCAACTTATAAGGAGACTAGAGTAGGTCTTACTTAAATAAGACTTATTTTCATGAAGCTGTTATTAATTTTTGCAAAATAAAACAAAATTTTGATAATGTTTAGAGTATACATCCTCCTGATAATCTAACTGGTTGAAAAATTTTAATATTATCCTATAAAGGAAACAAAAGAGTGTTTAGGTAAGCAACTCAACCAAACATGAAAACCATTTTATATAAACATTCATTTGTGCCCGTACATCCTTTCCTGTGCTTGAGTTTTTTACAAGCTTAGCTGTAGGCTTCTTACATTTTGCAGCCACTATTAAGTGCTTTTTGACATTACTTGTACAAAAAATATACTTGATTCTGTATGGATTATACTTCAGAGAACTTACCTCTCATTCAGTTCTATCATTTTTATTATTTCTGTTTACTCTTCATTTGAATTTGATTTAAGGATGTACAACTATTGAATGCACTGTGTTTTACTCATTCTTTGGGCATGCACATAAAAGTCTAGCAAAATATATGGTATTTATGGTGTTGCTCATGAAAATAATATTTGGTGTTGCCATATTTTACTAAAATTTTAAATGGGAATGAAGAGTTTACATCAAAAGATATTTTATTTCCAACTCTATGAGCCCAAATATATGAGTGCAAATCCAATGAAAATTCAAATGCAAAAAATGAGATTAATTTTTAAAAAATTATTAGAGGTAGTTTGGATTTACAGAATAATCATGCAGAAAACACTGGATTTCCCTGTACCACACCACCATCAAACTCTTGCACTGGTGTGAAACGTTTCTTAAAATTGGTGATAGCATCATTTTATAATTGTCCCATTTTTTTTTAAACAGTATTAGCCAGTATTTCCTGACAGTATATTTCTGGCACTGTGTAAAGTAATTTACATGGATAACATCAATTAAAACACTTAAAAAAGGAGTGTGAAATATTTCCTATTATTATTTTTTTATTCAAATTTGAGAAGTTGTATGTTTACAGAGAAGTCATGTATAAAATATGACATTCCCTTATAATGCCATATTCCTGGCACTTTGTATTAGAGAGGTACCTTTATTACAGTTGATGAAAGTTTATTTAATTAATATTAACTATCATCCATAGTTTATATAATATGTATTTTTTCATATATACCATCCAATAATTTACACCTTTTATTAAACGTGCCATACATTTGTTATAATTCATGAAAAAACTTTCTTATACTTGCACTACTAATTATAATCCTTTATCTCCAATAAAGTTCTCCTGTTATCCAGTCATTTTATCTTTGTTTTTTTCTAGTGACCTGTATGACCTAATGTTTTCCCATTTAACCATATTCACCTATATAATTCACTGCTGTTAATTATACTCACAATAATGTACTATGAATATGAAATTATTTTTAACAAACAACTTTCACTTCTTTTGTATTTCTTTCAAGGTCTTTCCTTGTTATTACAATAAAGTTCAAAGCCTTAAAATGAACTGCAAAATCTGCACAGACTGACCTCTGTCTATCTCTTTTCACACCTTCTCTCTACTCATTAGTAAAGATATTCTGTCTTCTTCAGAGCACTTGCCAAGCTCAGGGTTTATGCTCAGGTGGTCCTCAGGCTTGTAAGATTATTTTCTACTTCTCTGTCCTGTTCCCCTGCCTACTCTTCCCACATGTCTAACAAACTCCTGCTCATCCTTAAGATATCTTCTCTAATTTTCCTGTCACCAGAAGTTTTTTTCTTGCTTGCTATGTCTATATTTAGACATTCCCATTATTCAATCATTGTGTCTTCATTTTCCCTTCACACTCCAGTGCTATTAAATCAATCCTTTAGACTAGATTCCTAAGGACAGTTTCAGGTTTTATTATGTTCAGTTTTATATCTTCAAAAAACACATTACTTTGCAGATTTTAGTTTGTATATATTGAATGAATGAACATATGCAAGCAAAATGAAATGCACATGTAGCACAACAATTTTCACACATTCACATTCTTATTCAACCAACATATTGATGTCTATTGTGCACCAGGCCATGTGCATAGAAAATATTTCCTCTGAAATTTAGGAAGCTATACTCATAAAGTCGCATCTCAACTTCCATTTTAGTACTTTTTACTAAGAAAGGGTATTCATTAAACATTTTTTCATGTGAGAGATAAGTATAAATGTGGATTAAGATGATCCCTAAAATAACTGAATCTGAGAGCTATACACTGGTCACATCCATCACCCACACCCATATGGTAAGATGATTTCCTCACCAGCGCAGCCTGAGGGTATGAGCTACTAACTTCTGTGTAAATTTGATTTTGCTGCTCTTAAGCAAAATGATTGGATCATGCTGTGTTTCTTGGTATAGAAACTAGTTAACATTTATATGTTAGCTTAGTCTCCATCTCTTGACTGTGAGCACCTCCAGGTCCAGAGGTGATAGGGTCCTTATCCTTGCACTATTTGCACTGTGGATGATTTTGCATTACTGGAATTATTGGTTTCTCTCGGAGTCCAAACCTATAGTTATAGAAACATACACCTCTTGGACATATTCATATTCCATAAAGTCTTGTGGCAAGTGCATCTCTCCCCACACATTCCTCCATCAACAACACCCCACCCCAGGGGAAAATCAACTATGGACTAAAATAAATGTATTATTATTTTAACAATGAAAAACTTGTAACACTGATATAAAGGCAGTGGCCACCAGAAATTCTGAGGGAAAGGAGAGTGAAAAATCCATTTAACCTTGGCCATTTCTGGGACACTGGAGTTATTCTGAATGTTGCTGCACTGATAGACACAGGGCATTATAAAATTTGTCAAAATCTAAAAAAAAACATGTGCACTTCAAAGTGTAAGCTATGATATAAACTATTGAATATGATTGCTGGTAATGATTCAGTCTGTTTCATCAATTGTAGCAAATGTACCACACTGGAGAAAGATGTTGTTGGGGAAAACCGTGGGAGATGGGTGGGGTGGTTTATATGGATATCCACCTATATTTTTGATATATCATTTATGCAATCTGAAGCTAATGAAATAAAATAAAATAGAAATAGAAATTGAAATAAAAAAATAAAAATTACAGCTAGCCCAAGGGGAGGGGATGGAGGATTCAGACCAGATAGAGTATCACAGCAAACTGCCCTGGGAGAAAAAGGAATTACATCAGTGAGGGTGTCACCTACAGATACCTAACAGCCCTGGAGAGAAGGAAGACAGCAGAGATAGTAGGCAAACTGTTAGGAACTCAACTCACCTAAGGGAATAGAAGGATGGGAGAGGCAGGTCAACTTTCAGAAGCATACCTGACTTCTGGAGTGTGTGTAAATCTGTAGATGAATGATTGCCTCAGATCTACTAGGTTCCAGATTCAATCTGTAGTACTGCTTAAGAGAAGGGATCCAGAGAGTCATTCAGGAGATTTTCAGGCACCCAGCTGGTACCTTGTGACAAGGAACTTATAAAACAAGATTATATATATATAATATATATATAATTTATGTATTATATATATATATAATCTACATATATTTTATCTGCTATTTTAAATTTATTTTTTTTTTAAATTTTCAATTCTTTATTTTAATTTTCTAAAACCACATACCTTACCTGTGGAAGGCTGGCTACAAGGTGATGTAATGATGAGCACTGTCATCCTGGGATGGTTCCTCGTGGCCTAAGATGGAAGACTGTTTTTCCTAATTTGTTCTTTGTTTTTTCTATTTTCTCTTTCTTTGCTTCCTTTTTCTTTTCCTTCCTTTTTTCCCTTAGTTTCTTTATTCCTTTTATTACTGTTTTCTCCACTTCCTTTGCCTTTCTTTCACTCCTCCTTCTCTAGTTTGGTCCTCATTTTGTTTCCTCTTCTCTTCTTAACTTTCTGGTCCTTTGAATTTTTCTGTTTTGTTTGTTTTATTTTTTTCCTGTTTCACTTTTTATTTCACCTGTTTATTCTTATGCCTTTGCACTTTTATGATTTTTCACTCTTATTACTTATTATTTTTCCTGGTTCTTTTACAGTTCTTTTTCTATCTTCTTTTTAAAATTATTACTATTATTCTTTTTCTCTTCTATCTTTCCTTTTCAATGGTCTTCAATTTTTTTTCAAGGGAACACAGACAAATACATGGATACAAAATAAGTGAAACCAAGTGTCAAAGAGGAGACAACACAAAACAAAACAAAATACAACCCTAGAGTAGAAAGTTCAGCTAATTATCTGAATAAGCACATCAAGATATACAGATGCCTAGACACCAGCAAAAATTACAAGCCATAAGAAGAACCAGGAAGACATTGCCCACTTTAATGAGCAAACTCAAAAATGGGAGGATATGCAGAATGGGGAACAACTAATCAAGGATATCCAAATTAATTTGTAAGCATACATAAAAAGAAAAGATAACACTGACGGGGGATGAATAGCAAACTGCAAGAAATCAAAGAATTAGTTATGTCAAAGATAACACATCTGAGATTGCATATATATAGTAGAACAGATAGATAAAAAGAAAAAAAATAGCAGAAACCCAAGGAATTGAATGACAGACTGAAACACACATACACATTATAAGGATCCCAGAGGAAGAAGAGAAGGGAAATGGAGGAGAAGATGTTTTGGAGCAAAAAAATCACTGATAATTTCCCACCCCTTTTGAGGAACATGGATGTACATGTCCAGGAAGCACAGCATACTCCAAACAGTATAAATCCTAAAAGGCTTACCCTGAGACCTATACTCATCAAATTGTCAAATGCTCAAGACAAAGAAAGAATACTGAAAGCAGCAAAAGAAAAAAAATCCATCACTTACAAGGGAAGCTCCATAAGATTAAGTGCTGATTTCTCATTTGAAAGCTTGGAGAAGAGAAGGGAGTGCCATGACATATTTAAGGTGCTAAAAAAAAAACCTTGTTATCCAAGAATTCTCTATCCAGCAAAGCTGGCATTCATAAATGAGGGAGGGTTCAATATATTCACAGGTAAACAGAAATTAAGAGTGTTTGTCACCAAGAAACCTGTCCTTCAAGGAATGCTAAAGGAAGTTCTGCAGATTGGAAGGGGAAAAAAAAACATTAGAGAGAGGGTTGGAGAAAAGTCTAGAAAGCAAAGTTACCAGTAAGAATAAATTAAAAGATAAGAGAAATAAAAACACAATAGGACATATACAAAGCTAAAGATAAAATACATTAAATAACATTACTGTTAAGGCACTAATAACATTGAATATTAATGGATTAAACTCTCCAATCAAAATTCACAAATTGGCGGAATCTATGAGGGAATATGATCCAAGTAGATATGCTGTCTCTAAGAACATCACAGAGCAGGAATAGCTATACTAATATTGGATAAAATAGACTTTAAATTCAAAGCTATTGGAAGAAAGAAAGAAGAACACTATATATTAATCAAAGAGGGAATCTATCAAGAGGAAAGAACAATCAAATATTTATGCACTAAACAGGGTGCCCCATAATACATGAGACCAACAATGGAAGAATAAGGAAGAAATAGATGCCCATACAACGATAGTGTGAGACTTGAAAACACCATTATCCTCATTAGTCAGAATATCTCAACAGAGGCATAATAAAGAAACAGAGACCTTGAATACTACATAAGAGGCTCTAGACCTAATAGACATAGACAGAACATTACACCCCAATACAGCAGATTCTCAAGTGAACATAGATCATTCTCCAGAATTGACATGCTAAGCCACAAAATGGGTATCAACAAATTCAGCAAGATTGAAAATATATAAATTTATCAGACAACAAGGGAATGAAGCTGGGAATTAATAAGGGGCAGAGAAACAGAACAAGCACAAGACATGGAACTTAAAAACACTATCTTATATAATCAGTTGGTCAAGGAGGAAATTACAAAAGAAATCAGTAACTACCTTGAAACAAATGAAAATGAGGACAAAACATATGAAAACTTATGGAAAGTAGTGACACAAGCAGTACTGAGAAAGAAATTCAAAGACATAAGTGTTTATATTCAAAAAGAAGAAAGAGCTAAAATCGAAGACCTAACTGCACACCTGGAGGAACTAGAAAAAGCAATTCAAACTAATCCCAAAGCAAGCCGAAAAAAGGAAATATCAAAGATTAGAGCAGAACAAAATGAAATTGAGAATAAAAATCACTAGAAAAAAGTAAAAAAAACAAAAAACAAAAGCTGGTTCTTTGAGAAGATTAAAACACATAATTTTAAATGTACAGTTTGATATGTTTTGCAAGCATACATGCCTGTGTAATTTTTAACCATGTCAATCAAATATAGATATGGAACAATTCCATCAAACTTGAAAATTCCCTTGTGCTCCTTTCCTTTATGCCCAAACACCCATACCAGATGCAATTATTGGTCTTCCTTTTGTCACAGGAGATTAATTTTTCCAATTATTTTAGTTCATATACAAGGAATCCTATAATATGTACTTTTCAAGTCTGTTTTCTTTTTTTCAACACATTTTTTTGGAAATTCACCCATTATGAATATATTGGAAGTTTGTTCGTATCTCTTGTTGAGTTATATTACACTGCATTTTATATTGTAATGTGTATATCCATTTTACTGTGAATGGACATTTGAGTGTTTTTGCAGTTTTGGGCACCTGTGAATAAAGTTGCTATGGACATTTTTATGTAAATCTTTTTGTGTCTGCATGTTTATATTTTTCTTGAGTATATAACTTGACTGGAGTTTCTGTGTCATTTTGTAGGTTAATCATCAATGTTAAAAAAAACAATCAATTCAACAAAGTGATTGTAATAGTTCGTGTTCCCACCCAGCATATGAAATTCTTGTAGGATATGGAAAAACATCTTTCCCGCTCCTACTCCCTTTAACTCTTCAGGCACCTTGTCAGCTCTAACACCTTCTCCCAACCCCCCTTTGACATGGCTGCTAAGGCTAAAACTAGGAACAAAGAACAGCTAGCTTTCTTCACGGAAGTTTAGGGAAGTTCGCGCCTAAAGTTTTCTGCCCTCCTCCCTGGCAACAGCAATCACCAATGCCCAACCACCATTCATCCCTGAACCCACCAATCCCTACCCTCCTCCCTGTTCATGCCACAATCTTCCCGCCGCTCCTGAACCCACCAATTGGCAACTGCCACATCCCCCTATGCCCTATAAAAGGTGTTGCACTTCCTGAATAAACAGACTTACGCCACCAGCTCTGTTTCCGCGGTATCTCTTTACCACGCCGCCCTCAGCACACCAGGTTCCCCCCACACCCGAGCCGTGGAGACCAGGGAGCCCTGACCTGACGCCGCTCCCTGAGAACCTCCTCACCCTTGCCGTTTCGGAGTGCACGCCGGACGGCCCATATCTAGCCTGTGTCGCCCCGGGCCGCAGCCGGGCTGATCACCCCTCGCCCGGGAGTCAGCGACA
>JAQZBX010111569.1:0-10269 GCA_029593785.1 Cabassous unicinctus
TAGAGAAAGAAAGAAAAAGAGAGAGAGGGAAGGAGGGAGGGACAGAGGGAGGGAAAATTTCTAACACTTTACAAAATTCAGAGAAGCAAAACTGTTCAGAGAATCATTTCACAACATAACCCTTGGTTAGCCCAATTACCATTATATGAAAATATTTTATAAATCTGGAAGTATAATCTATTTATTTGAAAAGCTCCTTTTTATATGGCTCATACTGATTTATTAGAATATATATTTAATATCATGCATTTCATTACTTAAATTATTTAAAAGATTTTCTACAGTCAATGAAAAACAAAAAATTAAGGAAGAAATGCACTTAAATTACAGCAAGAATAATTTTAAGTTATTGAAACATTCTTCAAAATTTGGATCATCTGTAAGACACTAAAGAAGGCCCGTCTACAATAGAATTTATTTGATTCCCTGAGACATTTTAATAGCCAACTTAGCTCTTGAATCCACTCGTTTCAACATTATAGAAATTGTCTGTTAACAATATAAGAACAAATAACAACCAGAGAGACAGCAGTAAGGTGATTGTTATAACCTTGTCTAACTTATTGATGGGTCTGTGGAATTCCTTATTTTGAAACTCAACAGCATAAATAATGCATGTTCCTGCATCTTTTTGAGTTTGGTTGAATATGGGTGCTGGGGATAGCGCTAGATGAATTCGCATACCATTATGTTCTTATAATCTCAGGTATAAATATAAATATAGCCATCTCAAAATGCACTGTATATCATTTGATTAAAATAAGACAGCCATTCCTCCAGGAAATTTCCCACAATTACCCAGCAAAGAGCCTTGGCTTCCTGCTGACACTTGTAACGTAAAAATTAATTGTTTCACTGAAGCTTTGCTCTCATCTAGCCACACTTCCTTGCCCATGTTTCCTCTCTCTTAAGGATGCTCTCTTCAGGACTTATGAGCCACTAATCATCTTGACTTCCGTTTTAAAAGTTTCTTTAATGTCACTGGTACATAAATTAGTAATGATAGAAACACCCATCGACATCCATATCCACTGAATGCTATATTTTAAAGATATCCTTTAATAAAATATGTATTTGATTCTTTGAAATTATTTACTTTTAGATAAACAACATATATAAAGTCATATAAAATTATAGTTAAAGCATATCTCTGCTGTAATGCTATTAATTGCCCTTAAAACATGATATTCAAAAAGTACAAAGAGGAAAGACATTGAAAACACAATTCATTGGTGTTGAAGAACAACTTCTTTTTTAAAAAGATAATATTACACTAATACAAATATAAGATAAATACATGCCAATTGTTTTATTTCACTCTTCAATTAATGAGGGAACTAGTAAGATGCTATAATCAGTTCAAAGAAAAATTCAAATTATCAAATATACACATATGTAGGTAAATCAAGATGCTGAAATGATTTTAAAAATAGACACAAAATTGACTTTTTCCACATGAGGAGAGAGGAGTGGAGGATGGTTTGGTAATCAATTGTCATTCCATGGGACAGAGTTCACTTGCATTTCTATGGGCAGGCGTCATTTTAATTGCTATGAGCAAGTTACAATTTATAGAGTTGTAACTAGCTCAAAACAATGAAATTCAGAGATAACCTAAAAGTTTATCCTACACTGGACAGCAAGCTCAGTTTTTCCCCCCTTTCAAAATCTTTCACTGACATTGTCTTTCCTGACAGTGATGAATCCATCTGTACCAATGGGTGATATCTATGTTCCATGACTTGCCAGCCTTCTGTGTCCCTGTCCATGCCAAACAACCCCTCAGACCTACCTTAATATTAGCTTTATCTCCCTAAAAATTAGATTAATATTATCCATTTTGTATGACTTTATGTTCTTTAGTTAAGAGCATCTCTGTGGAATCAATGGACCTAATTTATACACACATGCAAGCACACAAACATGCAATGCACGTGCGCGCTCATGCGCACACACACACACACTGGATGGGACCCACTGAATTCTCTTCCCAGAGCCTATGCTCTTAATCACCATATTATAATGACAGCATCAGCTGTGTAGAGCCATAGTAGAGAAGCTAGCAAACTTTGAGATGCCTCTTTATTCCTTTTTGCCAAGATGGTAACCATAACTCAAATGCAAAAGTTATTCTTTTCCTTTATCTTTATCCTTTTCTTTTTCTTTTGAATGCTCTAGAAGCAAAAGAAGCAAAAGGGATGGGGAAGTTGGCAATGTATCTGTTAATTTGATCAATGTAGACAAAGTTAATTTAGGATGCTGAATTATCAAGATTGACTATTTACGTTGATGAAATTAAATCAAATTAATTGCCAGTTCTCTACTCCACTTAGTGATAAACAAATGCAGCCTTAGGTGCGATTGAAGTTGTGATTGATTGGAAAGTAATCATAGGGAAAGAAGGTAGGGGAGAAACAACACATAGTTCCAAAACACAAAAAGAAACAATGTGGATCTATTGCTTTACACTTTTCATATTATTATTTTTAAAATTTATGCAGGTAAATATAGCCTGCTCATAAAAATTTAATTTGCTTTTCAGAGAAGGAAGTGAGGTAAAATATGCTAATAAATTAGGAAGATGAGAAGCCAGGAATAAAGTTACTCTACAAAATTTGGTGTAAAGTCATTACTTTTCCTAGCATGGAGTTCAGTTCATCTCTAAACATTTAGCAGTAAATGGGTTCTAGAAAATACAAGAAGCAGTTATCCAAGTCAATCCATGGGTAAAAACAAAACAAAACAAAACAAAACAAAAAAACAGTTGCTAGAAAAAGAACTAGCCCTTATTACTAAATATTAAAAACTAAGAAACTAATTTTCAAATTGACTCTCTTAGAGAGGTCACTGAGTGACATAATGAATAAGATCTCTTCAAGATGTTACTTCAGTTAAGTTGTGGCCCAAATGAGTCAGGTTGGGCTTTAATCTGGATTACTGGAGTCATTCTTAAGCAAAGTGAAAGTAAGACAGAAAAACCAGAGGGAACAACCAGAAACTGAAAGTCAGCGGAACTGGAAGAGAAGGGAAGAGCCTACAGACTGCCATGTGACAGAAAGGCCAAGGGTCAAGGACTACTGCAGCCAGACCCAGAGCAAGACATTTTTCTAGGAAAAAGCATCACCTGCCTTGATTTTGAGCGTCTCCGGGCCTCAAAACCTTGAGCCAATAGATTCACATTGTTTAAGCCAACCCATGGTATTTGCTTTGGCAGCCTAGGAAACAGTCATAATACTGTGAAATGGGTATTAGGTTTAGAAATTGACCGGCAAAGGATATTTCTTAAATGATCTCAAATATGTGAAAATGAATGAAGTTTGGAGGATGACAAGGAGGTAGCACATCAAAATATCTCTGGTAGGTGGACTTATTAGAAGTTTCCATTTTCTTCTTTATATGTGTTTGTAGTTCACATTTTTTGTGCATTGTCTTATAATCATATGATTATTTACAATTACACTATAAAAGTCATACATATCAAATGTTATTTTTATTGTAGATATAATAGACTGACTGTGGAAAATAAGGCAAATAAAACAACTCAGAAAAATTTGAAAGACATTCAAAATCCTACCATCCATATTTATCCACTGTTAATATCTTTGTGACCCTCTTTTAAGACATCCTCCTCTTAATATATATGCAGAGATGAGATACTGTTAAAATTATTTTAGAATCATTCCCTTTTTACACAATAATATATTTTGTGTAAATATAGTATTTATAAAATAAGTATTTGTAAAATATTTTGTTTTTAAAAAAGAGTTTTAATTTTAGTAGGTTGAATTATATACCCCAGAAAACATGTTCTTAATCTTAATGCATTCCTATTTGTTTGAACCCATCATAAATAGGGAATTTTGAAGATGCTATTTTTAGTTAAGGTGTGGCCAACTGAATCCAGATGGATCTTAAACCTATTCCTGAAGGCCTTATAGAGAAAGCCATAGAGAAACAGTCACAGGTAAACAAAAAACTGCAAGTCAACAGAACCTAGAGGAAAAAGGAGAAGGCATTGCCAGGTTCATTGACATGTGGCAGAAAAGCCAAAGACCCAACAATGTGGCAGTCAGCTCCAGAACACCACAGTCTTTTGGGAGAAAGCATTGTCTTGCTGATGCCTCAATTTTGGGACTTCTTCTAGCCTCAAAACCGTGAGCCAATAATAACTTCCCATTGTTTAAGTCAATCCATTATATGGCATTTGTTTCAGCAGCTGGAAACTAAGACACCAATAAATACAGATCATCATTTTTAGAGTCTCATTATATCCCAGTCTCTGAATCTACCATTATTTATTTAATAACATCTTAGTAATAAATATTTAATTTGCTTAGTTTTTAGTTTAAATAAGTTGTGAAGTATATCCTTTTATATACATGTTTATAAATTTAAATTTCTTATTTTGATACATAGTGTTCTACCAACATTGACAAAAGAGGCATAAATTGAAACCTCTGACCAACAATGAATGAGTTTATTTACCGCCTTGCCAATATTGGCTATTGCCAAGTTTTAAAAATCTTTATCAAGCTAAAGATTGAAGAATATATCATTTGTATTTGCATTCTTCTGATTACCAGGAAGACCATTATTCCATAGGTGTTTGCCATTTGTAATTCTTCTGTATTTTGTCTTTGCTCTTTTTTTAAAATACCTTAACTTTTTAATCTTCTTCATTGAGAGACTAATAAAAACTTAAACCAAAGAGAATAAATTATGGATATTGCACACAAACCAAACTTGCAAGGCCTTTTGTTGATATTATTCTTTCATAACCACTGGAGATGAGTTTAGCTGATTTTTATTAACAGAGTTCAACGATATCAATCAATCGATTGACTCCAAGTCTTCTTTTAATAAAATTTCAAGGCCACTCTTCCACCTGACATCAAACTTCTCAAAACACTGCTATTCACTTCTTCACTTCCCTTTCATTACCTGGTCCTGTCATCTGGTTTTTGCTGTCAGTGCGCCCCTGAAACTGCTGTCAGGAAGAAGCCTTTAATGACCTTTCAAATATGATGGACATTTTTCAGTCCTTATCTTCCTGAGCCTTTCTACTACATTTGACAAAATTAATCACATTGTCACTTAAACTTGCTACTCTCTCTGATTCCATCACCATAAACTTCCCTGGATCCCCTCATAACTCTTGGGTCTTCCTTTTTCTTGTCTCTCATGGAATCCTCTTTCTTTACATATCCCCTAAAGTTTCAATCTTCATCTTAAAACTCTTCTAATGCTACCACGTAAGTGAGGGTCTTAGCATGAAGCATTACCGTAAGTGAAGAAAATTTTAAAATGGTACTATTTACAAAGGTGAAGGCACGGCTTAGGAAAATCAATAGAGTATGGTACAGAACTATGTGATTAGCAAAAGTAAGGGGTCTCTATCACCCCTTGGCCTGCTGGAGTCAAGGGAAAGAGTGGTAGAGGAACCTCCAGAGGGAGCTGTATAAAGAGGTCCACATGTTGGAGCTGTGGCCTTTTTAGAGGATTACACTCAACATTTGGTGATCCAGTGACCCAGGAGGAGAAAGCTAAGGAAATAAATACTTGTCATCACTTTCCTCCCATTTCCTGGTTGCCTCTCAATATACCCCATTCAAATTTGCATAGCCAACTGCCTACTAAAAATCTCCACCTAGATTTCCCACTTACATTTCAAACTATACAGGAATGAACTTGATTTTCCCTCATGTGGATATTTCCATATATATACATATATGGAATATATGTATGTATGTTTGTGTGTGTGTGTGTGTGTGTGTATATATATATATATACACATGGTTTTTTTTCCACCCTCTCTGAGCCAGTGACCTACTATCCAGGCAATTTCTCAAGATAGAAACCTGGGATTCATCAGTGGTCTAACAATTGTTTATAGTTCTTTATACTTATTAAGTTCTTTTGAACTCATTTAATTCATTGTCATCTTCTTTGCTTAAGCAAACTCCATGGCCTGTAAAATGTGTGTCAGTACTAAATTGTGTTATTTTCACAACTACTCTTAAGGGGATCTTCAAACTTTTGATTCAACATTTTTTATATATATTAAATATTTTTAAAGTGTAATTAAATAAATCATGCATCCCCAAATGAGTTATAAAACAAACTTCAACACGTTAAGAAAGGCATTATTGACTATTTATATTGATTGACTTTGAAATCAGTAAATGTTATCAATTTGAATTTACAAAAATACTAATAAAACACTATTTTAATGTCTTTTATATTGTGGGATGATGTGCTCAATTGCACATCTTTTTCTTTAGGTATAAAAAGCTTTTGCTGCTAGGTGTTTTTAAAGCCACTGTTCTTGATTGTGAGATCTGGAGAAAAAAAAAAAAACAATGAAGAGCAATCTGATCCAAAGTAAAGGATCAGAGCTATTTCAAATGATGCTGCCATGAATGCTTTGGTACAGTTCTTATGCTGAACAGATTTATACATTTCTGCTGCATAAATACCTAGGAATGAGATTACTGGGTCCTAGGAGAGCTTGAATTTTACTTCAGAAATTTTTAATCAATTTCAGGGCATTTGGACAAGTCTGTGGCATTTCCTTATGCTTTACCATAGCCTCAGGCTAAACTAAATAATTTGTCTACTTAGTCATTTACATATATATTCATTGTGTGTTCATATGTGGGGTTGAGGAGAGAGAGAGAGAGAGAAAGAGAAGAGAGAGAGAAAGAGAGAGAGAATTTATTATGTACTAGGCTGGGGAAAGAATAAGTAATAAACCATTTGGATCTGTTTCTTACCTTCATGAAGGTTATAGTCCAGTAGTTTGATTTACTGTAGTTAACCAAGAGACAAAACCAAAAAACAAGTTGGGAATTTCTAAATTCCCTGTCATTCACAGAGCCAATTAGACTAGCTTCAATGAATAGGAATGACAAAAATTTTGATCACATCAGACTTCCTTGCATATAAAACTGAATGATTTATTCTAGTCACTCCTCCTTGCTGCACCCAATGCTAATCTATATCAGAAGATGCTCCCTGGGAAAATACTCCTCAAGACCAAGACCCATGGTATTGCATATTAAAGAAGTGGTAAAATACATGTGGTAGCAATACCAGTAGATTATGGGTCAGACATTACAACTACATGATTTAGTCATGGCTCTACAACCACAATATGTGACCATTCACTATCCATTGGAGTTTTCTGGAACTCAATTTCTATCTGTGAAAGAGTGATTAACCAAATAAACACTAAGATTTGTTTTTGTGGGGTTTTTTTCCCTAGCGCATGTACTTAGCACTTCAGTTTATAACTTAGTTTTCTTGGATTCTTTGAATTATGGTTCAGAAAGTCCACTCTTTGGGAAACTATTTAAAACACTTTTCTCTAACATAATCCCATAACAGAAAATCTGATTGATTCACTTTAGAATATACTGGTATTTAAAAATGCAATAAACTTCTAGTAGTTTCTCCTAGTAGATAAAGATTCATTTTTGCCTTTTAGTCCAACTCATTTAATATAGATTGGGAAGGTCTAGTGAACAATTTCCAGGTTTCCTTACTTAATATCTACTTAATTATTTTTCTATCTTTGAGTATAACTGTCTTAAATGAGGGTACAAACATTAAGTGGACCAAAAAGATGAATCTAAAATTTTAATGTCAGTTACAGCACAAAAAAATATTATATCCAATTCCATATCTACAGTTCTCATAAAATATGATTTTTTCCTACATATTTTTTCCGGATGCCATCTTCACTCAATAAAAAACACATTTCTGAAACATTTCGTGTGAGTTGCTATTTATGCCAGTCAGTAATTCACATCATCTGCAAAAAACATGTTTGTATCCTTTCTACATTCTTTTGAGATGAAAGGAAGGAATTTGTGTGTTAAAATGGCTTCATATGCCCAAATCATGCAAATTTTCTAAGCCATTTCCTAAGATTTGCAGATGTGTAAATTGCTTCTGTTTTTTTTTAAGAGTAGGTATACAACGGTATGAATCTCAAATCAGCTTTTGTCCCACCTCATAGTTCTGAAATGTAGTTCTTCAAATGATGAGAACTGAATTATTACTGAGGCATTGTGAAATTCTGAATGGAGTCTAATCCTCCATTTTAATCTTTTATGAGGGGACTGAGCTAAACTATTACAAATGCAAAAGATGTGTGTCAGTGTATGTATGCATACACGCTTACACAATACATGCATACATGATGCAGTAACAAGGATCACATCGCAAGGAGCCGGGTTGTTTTGAAAAAATAACCTTATGCTTTCGGCCTTGAATAGGAAAAGGATCATATTTAATAAAATCTGGACAACATCATAGATTTGTACAAAGTGTCTGGTACAGAGAAAACATTCACTAATTTTTCTCTTTTTATCACACAATCTTGAGATCCCAGTCTTTGTGGGAGCAGTTTTAAGCTGCTAGAATTTTTGTGTTTGTTATTTATTTACTTAGACAGTGTAAACATAACCACTTCATCATATGAGCGGAAATCACCCTTTGGTGATATCAGAGAAGCATTTAATTCTATGGAAGAAATGTTATTACAAATGATATCTACATGTCTTGGAAACAAATTGTTTCTCTTTTTTCCGAATGAGTTTGTGATAGTCCTTTAAGATCACAGTAGAGTTTCCTTAACAAAAGCATAATACTATAATGCTTTGGAATTAGAAGCCCCTCCAATTAAAATAATAGCATAGAGCTTAAATAGAAACATGATAAATATTGTGCATGTTGGTAATAAATGCCATGAGTTATAACAAGGATGGACATGGATAAATTCTGATTTTTCAGTTATGTATTTCCAGGACTCAACCTGGCTGAAGCAAAAGACCATAACACATTTGTCTTTTTCAAAGGAAGAATTAAAGTAGATTTAATCTCTTTTAACCTTTTACAGATTTTTCAAGTAGGTCTTTTCCCCTTCCTCCTCCCCCTCTAATAGCCATTCACACTGTTTTAGCTACTTTCTGTAGTGTGAATAAAATCCATAAAGGAGCTTGACACAAGATTTCAGTTGAACCTAAGAGAGAGAGTAGATGCCGAAAGGCTTGTGGCAGTTTTCTCTGTGCACAGGAGCATACTTCTGCTCCTGTTTTTTAAAGGACTCCCTAAGCATCCCCAGCTTTGCCCATTTGCAGGGGTTCAGCAAGCAGAACCACTGAACAAGCATGGAACAAAGTAAGTTTTGTCAGACTTTCTCCAAATAGCTTCCCTCTCCTTCTCTGAGTAAACAATGCAATGTCTTTTTGGATAGGAAGTGTCTGAAGGAACCTGTGGCATCTGAATCCCCAGAATTGGGGCGGAGGGTGAAGGGAACCTGGGAGAAAGGAAGGAAAGGGGAGGGAGAGATGAAAAGGGAGACTAGAGAATCCAAAGAAACACTGGAGACTCTCTCTGGAATTTTTGGACAGTGGTTCTTGGGCAGATCACTTCTATTATATGGAGCTTGAACTGGAATAACTTTGGATATATGGTGGAGAGCATAATTTTCTAGTCAATTAAGTACTTGAATGTACAGATGAAATATCAGTAATGAACTGAGCAACTTTAAAACCACTCATTTTGCCCAGCAATTCCACTCCTTGGTATATATCTAAAAGAATTTCAAACAAGTACATTTTCAAACAGCTGTGGGTACATGCACATTCATAGCAGTGCTATTCATCATAGCCAAGTGGTGGAAACAACCCAGATGTCCTTCCATGGATTAATGGATAAACAAATTGTGGTACGTACATACAATGTAATATATTTCAGCCATAAAAAAGAATGAAGTACTGATACATGCTACAATGTGGATGATCCTCAAAAACATTACGCTAAGTAAGGTCAGATATTATGTATTTCCATTTATATGAAATAACCAGAATAGGTAAATCTATAAAGGCAGAAAGTAATTTGGTGGTTACCAGTGGTTGTGGGTAGAGGCAAATGGGGAGTGACTGTCTAAATAGTAAGGAGCTTTCTTTTGGGGTGATGAAAATGTTTTGGAACTAGATAGAGGCGATGGTTGCACATCATAATGAATGCATTAAATGTGACTGAATCGTTCAGTTTAAAATGACTAATTTATGTTGTGTGAATTTCACCTCAATAAATAAAGCAACCATTCATTTATTTTCCCAGTTTATTTGTTGTCACTGCAGCACCCCTCTAGATCTTGCACATAGCAGGGACTCACGTTCACTTGCTCCTATTTTGAATTTGAATTGGAAATACACCAACTTTCCCAATTCCTCATTCATTCTTTGTTCAAACTATTAA
>JAQZBX010111570.1:0-10272 GCA_029593785.1 Cabassous unicinctus
ATTCTTTTCAAAATGCTTGTTAGAATTCACCTGTGAAGCCATCTGGTCCTGGACTTTTCTTTGCTGGGAGATTTTTGATGATGGATTCAATCTCCTTAAATGTGATTGGTTTGTTAAGTTCTTTTATTTCTTGTAGTGTCAGTGTAGGTTGGTTGTGCATTTCTAGAAATTTGTCCTTTTCATCTAGGTTGTCTACTTTATTGCCATATAGTTTCTCATAATATCCTCTTATGATTCTTTTTATTTCTGTGAGGTCATTTGTAACTTCCCCCCTTTCATTTCTGATTGTATTTATTTGCATCTTCTCTCTTTTTTTCTTTGTTAGTCTAGTTAGGCGTTTGTCAATTTTATTGATCTTCTCAAAGAACCAGCTTTTGGTTTTGCTAATTTTCTCTATTGTTTTTCTATTCTCATTTTCATTTATTTCTGCTCTAATCTTTATTATTTCTTTCCTTCTGCTTGCTTTGGGATTGGTTTGCCTTCTTTTTCTAGTTTCTCTAGTTGTTCAGTTAAATCTTTGAGTTTAGCTCTTTCTTGTTTTTTAATAGGCATTTAGGGCTATAAATTTCCCTCTCAAGACTGCTTTTGCTGTATCCCATAAGTTTTGATACGTTGTGTTCTCATTTTCATTTGTCTCAATATATTTACTGATTTCACTTGCAATTTCTTCTTTGACCCACCGATTATTTAGGAGTGTGTTGTTCAGTCTCCACACATTTGCGAAATTTACTTTTTTCCTGTCTGTTATTGATTTCTAGTTTCATTCCATTATGATCTGAGAAGGTGCTTTGTATAATTTCAATCTTTTTATATTTATAGAGAGCTGAATTGTGACCTAACATGTAGTCTATCCTGGAGAAAGATCCAATGGCACTTGAGAAAAATGTATAACCTGCTGAGTTTGGATGCAGTGTTCTGTATATGTGTTAGGTCTAACTTGTTTATCATATTGTTCAAGTTCTCTGTTTCCTTGTTGATCTTCTGTCTAGTTGTTCTATGTAATGATGTGAGTGGGATGTTGAAGTCTCCAATGATGATTGTAGAAATGTCTATTTCTCCTTTCAGTTTTGCCAGAGTTTGTCTCATATATTTTAGGGCACCCTGGTTAGATGCATAAGTATTTATGACTGTTATATCTTCCTGGTGGAGTATCCCTTTTATTAATATATAATGGCCTTCTGTATCTCTTATAACTTTTTTGCATTTAAAGTCTGTTTTGTCTGATATTAGTATAGCTACCCCTGCTCTTTTCTGGTTACTATTCGCATGGAGTATCTTTTTCCAACCTTTCACTTTCAGCCGGTTTGTATACCTGGGTCTAAGGTGAGTTTCTTGTAAGCAGCATATGGATGGCTCATGTTTTTTTATCCACTGTATCAGCCTGTGTCTTTTGATTGGGGAGTTTAATCCATTCACATTCAATGATATTACTGAAAATGCACTATTTACTTCCTCCATTTTATTCTTTGTTTTTCACATGTCACATCATACTTTTGTCTGTCTTTTTACTCTTTTGGTTATCCTTTGTGCTCTTCTTTCTTCTATACTCTCCTCCAGGCCTTTCTCTCCTGTCTTTTTCTTTCAGGTTCTAAGGCTTCCTTTAATATTTCCTGCAAATGTGGATTCTTTTTTTGCAAACTCTCTTAGTTTCTGTTTGTTTGTGAATATTTTATACTCACCTTCATATTTGGAGGACAAATGTACTTTGGGTTGGACTTTGAATTTTGGCATGATACATTAGAGATCTGCTACAGCAACAAGAAGGTGACTCCACTGACGAGATCCCACTGGACCTCTCAGCTGTTATGGCATCCATTCCCCAAACCCTACAGCTCTAGCTAAAGCAAACTAAAGCTGCTGGCTCTTTGATGTCTGTTTCTGAGTTTTGAGGAAGCTGATTTTAGGATCTAAAAGGCAAATGCAGATATGTATTGATATATCAGTGATTTGGGACTAAATATTTAAACATGCAACTTGTGAAAAGAAGGTGGCGTGATGGAGAGATATAGGAAAATTGTTTGTGCATGCTATTGGAATTAAGTTGATATTAAAACAATTGAGGTAGTTATAGATTTAGGATGGTAAATTTAAGACCCATATAACTACAGAGAAAGTATCAGAGAATTTGCAACCTCATAGAGAAAGAAATTAGAGTATAGGTTGCCAGGAGCAGAGTTTAGAAGGAAAAGGGAGTTTATGTGTAATGGGTGTAGGGTTTCTGTTTGGGAAGATGGGAAAGTTTTAGTAATGGAAGGTGGTGACGGTACCACAACATTGTGAATGTCATTAGCCCCATTGAATGCTTTGCTTGAGAGTGATTGAGATGGGAAAGTTTGTGTTATATGTAAGTTCCCACAATTAAAAAAAAGAAAGAAAGAAAAGAGCAAATGAAAGAGACAATGACAATTAAATGCAATACCTTATCTGGGATAGCATCTAGCAAGGGAGGAGAAAAGGCTCAAAGGGACATTATTAAGACATGAAAAAAATTGGAATATAGACTATAAGCTTTATATAACTTAAATTTCTTGAACTTGGTAACTGCATTTAAAGGGGTTACATAAGTGAATATTCTGTCCTTAGGAAATGTACATGGTGGTATTAAGTGTTCAAGGAGCATGATGTATACAACCTACAGCCAATTCTTCAGAAAACTGATAGAAACTAGATAGAGGTCTATAAATGACGATAGATTAGATAGATAGATAGATAGATAGATAGATAGACAGACAGATAGATAGAATGATAACAACAAATGTGGCAAAAGGAGAAAATTGGTGGATCTGGGTATCTGGGGGAGGGGTAGGGTATGTTAGAGTTCTCTGAATGGGGTTTGTATTGCTTTTGTAAGTATCCTGTAAGTTTGAAAGTATTTCAAAGTAGAAAGTAAAAAAGAAAGAAAAAACCTATAATGAGATAGCATGTCACACCCACTAGGAAGGCTATAATAAAAAAGACATAATAACAAGTGTTGATGAGGATGTGGAGAAATTGGAACCCTCATACACTGCTGATGGGAATGTAAAATGGTGCAGCCACTTTGAGAAACAATCTGGCAGTTCCTCAAAATGTTAAACATAGAGTTATCATATGACCCAGCAATGCCACTTGTGGGTGTATGCCCAAGAGAAATGAAAAAGTATGTCCACACAAACATTTGTATACAAATGTTCAAAGCAGCATTTTTCATAGTAGCCAAAATGTGGAAACAACCCAAATGTCTGATGAATGGATAAACAAAATGTGGTATATACATACAATGGAATATAATTTGGCAACAAAAAGGGATGAAGTACTGATACATGCTACAACATGGGTGTCCCTGGAAAACATTATGCTAAGTAAAAGAAGACAGTCAGAAAAGACCATGTACTGTATGATTCCATTTATATTAAATGTCCAGAAAAGGCAAATCCATAAAGGCAGAAAGTAGAGTAAATATCCTCTAGGCTGGAGATGATAAATAGAGGGCGTTATGCTGCCCTCCCCATGCTCATGCAGACATCACTAATCAATCATGGCACTCTTTTAATGTTGATCTGCTTGAGCACAGGCCGGAAAGTATTTTCCTTGTTAAATTCTAGCCATTTCTCCAGATATCTTTATGGAACTATTCAACTCCCCACTTGTTTCCCTATGCCCCAAATTTATTTTTCTGATTCTGGTTGGTTCCAGGAGGTAGATTGTAGGCCACTTGAGGGCAGAAGTCTTAGCCTGCTCTTATAGCCCTCATAGTGCCTAGCTAACCTTGAGTATACAGTTGGTGTTTAACTAGTACCCATTAACTGATCTGCTGAGACCATATTCAGCAAGCCTTGAGGGAGTCTCTGGTGATTTGAGAGCTAAAGATCAACTGCTCCAGGACCATTAAGCTGGTGATAAAGCCTCTGAAGCACTCGTGGCATCTACAGTTGTCCTAAAACCATTCTCTATGATCAGCTTGGCTCTTAATTCATAAGAGCTCCCAATTTACCAACACTACGGCCTTACAAATCATCTCCTTGCTCTGGCCTCCTCGTACCCCATCAGCCCTGGCACAGGCGCCCTGACTCAGACCCATGCATGGAACCTCCCTCAGGCCGGGAAACTGCCTTGCTTGGCCCAGCCTAACTCTCCCAGGCGGGGCCCCCAGCGAGTTTTCAGAGCAAATTGACATCAGGACATTTTACTTTCCATGGCCCATTATTTGTTCTAGAGAGTGAGTTTAGTGTAATTTCCAGAAAGTTTTCCTTAAAAACTTCACTTTTTCCATGATTTTTAAGCATTTGTGAAGGAAAGCCACAGCACACAAAACAACTAAATAAAAATCTAAATATTAAATAAATCATCTGTTTCATAGGATTCTAACATGAAACAAAGCTGTGGAACTTATAAGAGACTGACCCTAAAATACCACACATTTGAGGGATCCATGGAAGCTTTAAGGAAAATGTCCAATGACTTTTCTGTCTTATTTGGCAAGTACTCAAGTGTTTAAATAATTTTGCCTAGTACACAAAATAAGTATATTTTGATATATACTTGTACTTATAGCATCATCTATATGAGGCTATATGACATATACTTGCATTTTTTATATGGAAACCTAATTTTATAAGACATGAAATAAAAAGAATTACAAAATTGGAAGAAATTAGTGTTAAGTTGAATATAATCAAGTTGCAAAATAAGGTAAAGACAGTAGATGATATGCATGATTAAACTTGGGAAAATATATGTTCAACTAACTGGATATTTGACATTAAAGAATTTTAGATGTGATTTTGTTTAGGTGTGGTGATGGTATTATACAAAGATTACTTGGATCATATATATCTAGTCTGAATTACTTGCAGATGAAATCCGGGATTTACTTCAAAATAATCTAGGATCGGGAATGTGTGAGTCTATATAGATGAGACAAGATTTGACATAAATTGATAACTAAAGCTGAATGACAGACACATGGGGGGCTGTTATACTATTGTCTCTACTTTTGCACATGTTTGAAAGTTTCTAAAATAAAAAGGTCTAAAAAACGCATGTTCAGTGTACTTATTTTGGAATGCTTCATGGAGAATGGAGGCTTGAGATATTCCTTGATGATTGTAAAGATTGTCAAGGCTAATTGTTAAGAATTGGGAAAGATATCCTGGGCCAGGACTGGGAGTGGACGGGGTGTTGAAAATAGAACAGAAGATACAGCTTAAGCAAAGCATCAAGGAGAGGAAGGGAGGGCATCAGTTAGCTTTCACTACACAAGTCTCCCCAAACTTAGTGGCTTAAACAATAACCATTGATTTAGGGCCCAACTGTGGGTCAGCGATTTGGGCTGGGCTCAGCTGGTGGTTCTTCTGCTCTGCATCAGATTCCTCTGGCCTTGACTGGGACACACTCACGTGTCCATGGTCACCTGCTGGGTCAGCGGAGGCTGGTGACTGTTGGTGCAGCTACGGCATTTCTCCACGTGGTCTCTCACCCTCCACCAGGCTTGTTCACAAGGTGGCAGCAAGAGGGCAAGCCCCAATGTGCAAGCACTTTTCAAGTCTCTGTGTCGCATTTGCTGGTGTTGCATTAGCCAAAGAAATTTACCTGGCCAAGCCCAGAATCAGTGTGGCTGGCACTACCAAAGGGAGTGTGGGTATAGGGAACAAGTTTAGGCCATTGTGACCATCAGTTAACCACAGGAAGGGAACTAACATTTATTGAACACCTACTATGTGCCAGGGACCATGCTTTACCTTTGATCTAATTTAGTCTTCACAACAATTCTCTAAAGCATTAGTTTTCCCCTTTACAGAGGAAGCAGTATCATTCAGAGACCTTGAGTCCCTTGCCCACGCAGTTAGTAAATTTTGGAGCAGAGATTTAAAGCTGTGGTGTCAGGGAGCTGGATGGGGCCTGCGCCCTGTGAGTGATAGATGTCAATCACAGAGAGAACTTGCCAGGAGATCAAGCAGAAATCCTCCTGAATCAAGCAGCTGAAAGGAGCTACCAGGTGGAAACCATTCCTCATTTAAGTGAGCACAAGGCTCTCTGTGGGCAAAGATGAGTCACTAGCAAAGGTGTCCACTGCTGCCCATAGTTCTCTATTCCTCCCCATGGGGGTGAGGAGAAAGATAGAAGGGAAGCAATGTGTCCTGTGGAGCAGAGTTGCCAATGCAGAGGCCCTTATCAGTGGGGGAGTCTGAGGAAGACCTCTTCTTTCTTGCCCCTCTCCAATGGCAGACCTTGCTCTCTGAGGGCTCATGGGCCACCAACACTGTTGTGCACAATTTCAGATACAGATTTTTAACAACTTTTAAAGTGCTGCATTTAAGATACAATTCTAGATAGGTCACTTTAAAGACCTAATTGGGACAGTTCTCATCTGGAATAAAATCCCAAACTGTAGCGCTCACATGGGTACATGCATCTGAATAGTAACACAAATCACTCGGTGGAATGACCATCTGAACTGAATCCTGGCTCAGGACGTCGGAGGAGCAGGTCAGGGCACTTCCATTAGAACGTCTGCCATGCCAGCATAAAAGTCTCCTGCCTCCAAGGCTGTTGGGAGCTGCGTGGAGCCAACTCAATAGCTAACTATCATCCAAGACCAAAAAATAAAACATTTTAAAAAATGCCGTTTTCAAGTTCAGTTGAAAGAGACTCAGATGAAAGGCGGGGAAGTGAGGAGCACTTGGCTTCCAGCAACTGAAACAGGCAGGGCGAGACCCGGGGCAGCCTTGAGCTTTGCCTCCACGTTTCAAAAGCCTGAGTCAGGCCTTGAATTCAGCTGCCTGTTGACGTCCTGAGGCATAACCACAGCCTGCGGACAGTCCGCAGAGGCCTGCACAGGCCCCACGGACCCCTCTCTCCTCACGGCCTGAAGCAGGAGATGGATGCCCCACAGGAAAGGGTTATTTGGCTCCAACACACCACGTGACTTGGACCCTGCTGGATGAAGCTGGAACATGCTCACAAACTCAGGGCCCTCTTTACCCCCAAATGAAAGGGGGGCCGTTTTCTCACTGGGTGCACAGGACCAGCATGTGAGGAGTATTTCTGCTGCTGTCCTCTCTTGCTCACAAAGTACCCACGACAATGCTCTGCCCATGTCAAGGAAGGATTTTAGATCTTGCTCTGTCTCAGTCTTCTTCCCCCAGGACAAATGGGTTTACTGTCAGCTTGATGAATTCCAGCTAATGGATTCTGGGTGCCCAAGCAACAAATGATTACTATGCCAGCACTTTCTAGGTGCCTCCAGGTGTTGGGGGTAGGGTTAGTCACCTCCAAGGGCATTAGCGCTGGCCAGGGCCCGGCAGCCTGAGCCTTCCTCGTGCCGTTGGGTTGGCCACAAACCTTACCACCCTCTCCTGCTGGCCGAGATGAGTGGGGTCCCCACACCTCCCAAACCTGACTGCTGGGGTGGAGCATTTCTCCTTCTCTCAGGAATTTCGATGTCATCCCTAAATGTACGCAGCAAGATTGAACATGCGTGAGCAGTGGAGACACTGTTTCAGGAAGTCATCCTAACAGAGTGGTCTTTAGAATCAAATGACTTGAGTTGGATTCCTAGACCATTTAACAATCACGAGACTGTGGGAAAATACTCATCCATTCTCTGAGCCTCAGGGCTTTTTTTCTGCTGTGAAATGGGGAATAATAGGATATACTGTGGCTCCATCTTCACATTGTCCTATCAGATGAAATAAAAATTGTCCTAAACTTGTAAGCAGTAAGATATACACAGATACAAGGAGATGTTGTTATGACTTTTAATATCATCAAGTGAGGCCAGGCTGCTCGGGGTAGAGGCAGAGGAGCAGCTGCAAACCACAGCAACAGGAGTGAGGCTTGAGGAGGTGAGGATGGGAGTCTGCAGAAGGCAGTCATCATTTGGACTTGCAGATTGTTTTTAACTTCAAACATTGTGAATGGATGAGGCCACACGATATTCCTTCACTCACACACACACACACACACACGTGCACGCACGCACACCAGCCAAATGGCTTGAGGGTAGAGTTATAGGAGTTATAGATTCTACAAGTAATTTCATAAGCTCTGATTTGGTCACCTCCAAGCTCTGTCTTTTCAACTGAGACCCCAGTTGCTAAGCCCTTCCTGGCAATTAAGCATTTTGAGGCTGAACATTAACAAATCTGGGTTGTCTCCAAGCTTCCCTTCTTTTCTTTCCCAGGTTGGCATTGCACAAGAATGGAGCTTGATGAAACGGTGCCCCTGTATTGTCTGCCTGCAGCTCGCTGGCAGTCCATCCTGCAGCTGTGCTCCAAAAGGAGCACTGCAATCGCCGCTCCCCAAGAGCCGCGTCTCCCCCTAATCCAGAAGGAAGCAAATTCCTCTTCTGGCTCACATGTCCCACTTGAAGCCATCTGCAGGCACTAAAGGGCACTTGCCACCTAACATTCCCACATTCAAACCCACCCACGTCCTCTTGAATCTCACTGTTTGCACTATTTTTGCTCTTGGAAGATGAAATAGAAAAATCAGTCCTCCCATGTCTTTACTCTAAACGTTTAACGCAGATCCTATGGACCTGCGCCTTACAACAGGAGCTTCGTCTTGTATCAGTTTTTCACTCATTTTTCATTGTCGTCTTCATACTTGGATTTTAGTGATTATTCCAGACCTTTTCTTCTTAAAACCCTATTCCCACGCATATTTTTATTGCTTATTTACTTTCCTGGAGGCTTCTTGAGGTTATGGAGTTGGTTTGACTTTCAGCTATAGCCTCAGCACCTAGCATAGCTCCTGCCACGTTGCAGGCGCTTAATAAATGCTTGTGGAATGAATGAACACCTGCATGTATAAGCCCTCTGATGTCGTTGTAACATGTAGTACCTTCAGCCAAAATTAAGCGTTATTAAACTAACACTCAGGAAAGCGTTCTATTTACCTGGTCCCCTCACTTCGGGAATCAGAATCTTGATTACCAGTCTTTGGGGATCCTTCCAATATGAATTTATAATCATAATGATGTCCAGTAAAGTTTTTACCAGGGCTTTTAAAGACAACAAAAGACTTGTTTGAGACTGTCTGAATCTACACTAGGGAACAAGAATTATATGTGGTTTACTCTAAAGTAAACTTCAGTGTAATTATATACTGTGAACTACAAATGCACAATGGAATTCTGATATTCATTTCCAATCACTCCTCACCAAGGACTGATGAAAATCCTTAGCAAACGTGGACCAGGACATGTCTCCCTTTTCACCTGGTTTGAATTTCTCATCTATGTGCTACTGATCCTCTTGCTTCACCTTCCGGACTCTTCCTGCCCGACACTGGTCAGTACTCGATGTCCAGCTCTTGGAGCCAGGACTCCTCCTGTCAGGATCTGTATTAGCAGTTGCAGAGCTTCTCATGTCCTGTTTGCAATCATACACAATTCAGAATTTGAATAAAAAAGACGAAAAGGAAAATGTCTGGATAAAGGATCACAGACTATCCGCGTGAGAAGAGACTTTAACGCTGCTGAGTCCAGGGACAGCAAATAGCTTTCTATCTCAGGAGCCAGTGCCAGTGCATGCTGTGTCTAGGCTTGCTGGAAAGAGTGTGGTGGTCATTTGGTGACTCTGGGCACAGGCAGGGGATGAGGAGGAGCGTGGCACATGCCACAGAGCCGCCCTCCTTGCAGAAATGCAAGGATGTTGTTGAAATAGAATTGATATTTTAGAAAAATGGAAGTTTGGTGGCAAAAATACTTTTTTACTCAATCTCAGTTGATATTCAAAATCACTTTCAAACCAACAAGGCTAGTAGCAAATCGAAAAATAGGAGCAAGGGTGCCTGGTCATGGCATGGCTTAAATCCCAGCGCTGGTGAATAGCCAGCTGTGACTTTAGCCGGACTCCCTCCTGTGACAACTAAACCCCCTCCTCCCTTGGACCAGGTGCAGTGAACTTTCTGTGCCAAGCATGTTATGAGATTCTTGGCTCTCAATAAATTTCTGAAAACCCCTTTAGTCTTCCAGGAGGGAAGGTGCCATTCTTTGAGGGTGAATCAGATTGGATCCTGAGACAGAAAATGTTGGAGACATTTAAAAAAAACTGTAATTTAAAGAAAAGTTGCTAATAATGTGTTGACATAAATGCATTCATACACATTACAGGGACTTACAAAGTAAACTATTGCTCACTACTAAAATAAATCAGTGGGAAGTGGGAGTGGCTCAGTCGATAGAGCCCCCGTTTACCATATGGGAGGCCCTGGGTTCGCTTCCCGGGGCCTCCTTGTGAGGGCAGGCCGGCCCGCGCAGCCTAGTGGGCTGATGCAGCAAGACCT
>JAQZBX010111571.1:0-10271 GCA_029593785.1 Cabassous unicinctus
ACAACATAATATATGTACATATTGCCCTTTTTAAATTAAAATGTAAAAAAAAAATAAAAGTCTCCTTTTCTATTTTACTCATCTGTGCTAGGAACAAATTGTTAATGAGTATTAAGTAGTACTCTTCTAACCCTTTAAAAAAATATCACCTGACTTCACATGCACACACACTGACTCACACATGAACACACATGCAAAAATAAATTTGTTTTTTGTCGTTTCTTTTTCTATTAATGTCTTCATGCTAAAAGCAAAATTCAGCAACTTGTATGCTCACCATTTGTTTTCCAGCTGCATCTCTATTAATAAACAGCAATCCAGTTGATTTAACTACTCTACAGTAATTCATCATATCTGCCAGTTCTTATTTAGGCATTGCCTATTGATAGATATCTAATTGCTTTCATTTTTCATTACAAGCAATTGTATGGTGAAGGTCCTTGTATATGGCTCCATGTAAATATGCATGAGGTTTTCTATAAGTAGATACCTAAAACAAGTAAAAATGGTATTTTATTTTATTTTTAAAAGATAATAGTAATTTTCTGTGATGACTGTGCTATTTTAAGCAGTGTGTGAGAGTATTTGCCTCATGTCGTTTTTGGTAACACTTGGTATTATCTGTTGTTTTAGTCTTTGACAAACTATTATATAAAAATATCATCTTATGGCTTCTATAATTGGTATTTTTCTGTTATTTTTGAGGTTGGGCATCTTTAAAAATAATCATATACACAGTAAGTTTCTTGTTCATCTATTTACCTATTCATCTATTTTATTAACTTTCTTCTCATTTGTAAGAGTGCTTTATGTATTCTTATTTGAGTGGTATATATTTTCAAATGTCTCTCTTATTCAGTGACTGTTCCTTTAGCTTTGTTTATGGCATTTTCTTGTCATTCACAAAAGCTTTACTTATTAAATGGCCATATTTGTCAATCCCTTTTGTTCTTTATGTCTCATTTCAGAAATTTGGACCATGAATATACTATTATCTTCTAACAATTTTCAAAAAGTACTTTTTGCATATAGTGTTTTAGGGGTATAATTTTATTTTAAATCCATTAAATGGCTTCACAGTTTCTTACAGGACTGAGACCAAAGTCCTACCTAGGCATATATGATTTTCCTTGATATTACCACTATGTTTCCTATGTTTTTCTATACAATAGATAAGTTTATTATTAATTAAGAGAGTCTACACTGTTGAAGGAGGAAACCAGGAAAGGGATATGATCAGATTTTGTAAAACAATGAAAAGGATAAGATGAATATGAGCACATATTTCAGAATCCAGAGTATTGGAATCCCTTGAAGTTTGAAATAGGAAGTGTTAGGAAAAATAAAGGAAATGGTACTCTGCATTAGTGGCCAAAAATTAAAACTATTCTATTGTGAGGGCAGCATATACTTTAAATCTAGCAGAGATGGAAAAGCAAAAGCTTATCATAGAAAAGGCTGGAAAACATGGGAAAAGATGATTTACAGTTATAAAATAAGTCTTGGATTATTCCATTTAGAAAAACATACAGTCAATTATTACCTATTTTATCATTTGTTATCCATCTATATTTCTTATGCTGTGAAGAGCTTTCACATGACATTTTTTCTTCTTCATTTCTCAGAGTATAAATTCTTTTTAATCTGAGAAAAAGAATGGGTGTCAGAATACCATAAAACAAGAATGTCTTGTTTTTGTCTATGGATAATTAGATGATGGAAGCATATAGTAAATATACAAGGCACAAAGAACAAGGCAACAGCAATGAAGTGGGCCCCACAGATGGAGAAAGCTTTGTATCTCCCCTCTGTACTGGGACCTCAAGGTATGCAGGGTGACAATGCAGGAGGCAGCCAGCATGAGGAAGTTCAAAAGGCAGATCACACCACTGTTGGCGACCACCAGCAGGACAATGACATATGTGTTGGTGTAGGCGAGCTCCAGCGAAGGGTACAAGTTATAGATGAAGTGATTGGTGACATTGAGCCCACAGAAGGGCAACTAAAGGATGAGGAGAAACTGAACCAAAGAATGCAGGAAGTACTCCAGCCAAGCTACCTCCAACAGCAGGAAACAAAGATGCCTGATCATGATGGTCATATAGTGGAGGAGCCTGCAGATGCCAAGTACCAGTCACAGGCCATTACTGTGAGCAGGACAATTTCAATGCCTCTGAAAAAACAGATTCCCAAAGTTGAGTCACGCAGGCTTCATAAGAAATGGCTCTTCCTTCATACAAAGAGTCAGCAATAAGTTTAGGAGCCAGAAAGGAAGAGTAGCATGTGTCAATAAAGGACAGGTTGGCCAAGAAGAAAGACATCAGTGAGGCCACAGTGGGGCTGGATGTGATGATGACCACAAAGAGCATGTTGCCACAAACTGTGAGCCCATAGATGACAAAAAGTCAAAAAGAGAACTCTCTGTACCGCCGATTCTGTGAGAGGTCCATGAAAAATTCTGTGATTTTTATGGTATTTCCATAGATTCCAAAGACACTGGTAATATAGAGATACAGTTTTGTCTATAAAGGTGAGTAAGTAACAAAATTCTAACAGAGCTTGTTTGTTTGTTGTCAGTGGGGGACATTGCAAAACTTTTTCAGCCACACCCGCTTTCCTTTTTTGACCCTTCTTCTTCACCCTTCTATTCCAAAATTCTGAAATCAATTTATACTGGTAACCATATTTTTTCTTCTTCTCTTGGCATGGTAATATCCTTTATTTAAAGCATGCTATTCCCTCTGGTCTATAGGGTGGATTCAAAGTAAAAATGTTTCGTGAGCATCAGTGAATGATTCTATTAAATGATTATCTGCCTGTTCTGTCTAAAAGGGAAGCTTCCGGTGGTAGGTAGAACATATCTCCCTTCTTATCCAGTTTTAAATTATAAATTTATCTGGCAAAATATTCCTACCACACTTTATTCTCCTGATGATTTTAAGGAAACACCTGTGCCTACATTGATTTGGGTGAAAGAAAAAACTGTCACTGACCCCACCAACCCACCCTTTTCTTACAAACATAGGTCCTCTTAAATTAGCTGAATCTTCCAAAATGTTTAGGGTCTAATGCTCTGTATGATATGTATTAAAAGAAAACCATTACATGTCAAGAAAAAAGAAGACATCCAAAAGTAAAAAGTGGAGGATAAAAGATCTTTGCATTGATAAGAAAGCTTCCTCCTTATCTTCTCTCCAAGCTTTACTACAAGAAGGCAAACACCGCTTCTGCAAGAGACAAGTCTTCAGATTATGATGCTATGGCCAGGAGCACACACTACAGTAGTAAGAGCCAACACTGATGTAGCACTTAATGTTTGCCCAGCACTCTCCTAACTTCTCAACATAGATCAGCTTGTTTAATCTACACATCATCCTCATGAGGTAGATTACTGCTTTTTCCCAATTTTTCAGGGTAAGAGAATAAGCCACACATTTACCTATCATCCAGCTAATAAGTTTAAGGACTGATGCTTGAACCTAGACAGTTTGACTCCAGAATGTATGCTTTGCCTGCTACACTACAACTTACACAGAGCCAAGCACTTTCTTGACTACTTATTTGCTGTGTAAAACTTCAGTTTCTTTTTCTCAAAAATGAAGATAAGAGTACTGCTATACCCTGAAGTCACAGAGAGGAGTAAATGAAATGTGCATGCAAGTGTTTGCTCAGAGCCTTGCAGTGATTAACTTTTAATAAATGCTATCTCTGATTCCCATGTCATCAACACCATGGGCAGGAAATTCCTCACGTGGCTGAAGGTCCCAAGGTCATAAATGCATGACTTCAGGACAAAGTAGGTATCAGTATGAGTTTAACTTTATGTTAAATATGAAAAATATTCTACTACTTATCCTTCTTCAGAATACAAGAGGTTAGAGAAAATTTAATCAGTATAAGTGTTATACAATGTAGCCAAGTAATTAACTTTATAATCTAAATTTAAAATGCTAAAATGATTCACCTCTGTGATTCAAACTTGTGAGAGTTAAAAGTAAATTAATTGTAAAAATGTAGCAAAGAAAGGAAGTCTTTTGTTTGAGTTATCCATGAGAAACCAAATTATTCTGTGGAAATAAATGAGAAATAAGAAAACTCTTACACAGCTTTTTAAAAGATTTATTTTATTTATTTCTCCCTACACCCTCGTTGTTTACACTTTCTGTGTCTGTTCATCTTCTTTGTTTCTTTGAGGCACCAGGAACCCATCCCAGGACATCTGATATGGGAAGGAAATACCTAATTAGTTGAGCCATCTCCTTTCCCTGCTTTGTTGTGTCTCTCATTCTGTTTTTTTTCTTGTGTCTCTTTTTGCATCATCTTTTTGCATCAGTTTGTCATGCCTGCCCATCGTGCCTGCTTACTGTCTTCTTTAGGAGGCACTGGGAACTGAACCAGGGACCTCCCATGTGGTAGGTGGAAGCTCAATCACTTGAACCACATCTGCTTCCCTACACTGCATTTTCATTTGAATTCTATTTAAGTTTTATTTAACTAAAAATAGCAGACTATAAAAAACTTACATGGGCAAGATCTGATGATATTGACAGGTTACAAAGATTTTTTTTTCCATCTTAACATCATGGAATGGTGGACGTGGAAGGGTTCTTAAGACAACTTTAAGCATCTCATCCCATATTTGACTGTTTCACATGAATAAACTTCTGGACAAAATTCTAATTGTTTTTACATTGAAGAAATGCATGTTCATGTCTTTGGTATATAATCCTTTAGTACATTAGCATGGCACATTCATGTTGAGGATGTTTTGTTCCTAAGTCTAACTTTCTGATTAGATTTCATTCTAACCTGCAGCCATTCAGAAATTCCAGAAAAAAAGATGTCTGGTTATGATTAAGCAGGTCACCAATTGTAGATAAAAGTAAGGAAAGGAAGTTAGGAGATGTTCTCTTTTCTCCAATCTCTCTTCTCTTTTCAGCTCTTGTACATCAGATCTGCCTGAGGATTAAGCCTTACCTGTCTTTGGTGGGAGAACCAAAGCTCTGAAACAATCCAGAGCTTTTTTGAGTCACCACTTCCTCTCCCATCACATCCAGTTAAGTCACATCACAATAACAATGTCTGCTGAGGTACAATAACATAATGTTAAGAGTTCAGAACTAGAAATCAGATCACTGTTTAACCATGGCCAAATTTGCTTGTATATAAATGTAATAATAATATCTTCCTCAAGGGGATTATATGAGAGTCAGATGTGATACTACACTTAAAAAATTTATTATTATGTAAAAATGTTCATTATTTATTAGTTCTCATGGTATTCACATCTCCTTTATGTCCTCCAAACTTTTCCAGGAATTTCAACTTTCCTATCAGATTTTTAGTGGAGAGATCCAACAAACAAAAATTTCTGAATTATAGGGACTTGGGAATATGTATTGAACAGTTCAAAATGTGGCCTTTTCTGCCAATTTCTTCATTTTCCCAGAATCCAAGTATCAAAAAAATGAAGACCAGCTCATATATGAATTGAAAAATTATTGCCAGAATCTGAATATGGCAACACCAGACCTCTCAATTTTTATACAGAAGGTGACAATAGACATTTAAGTGTTTACTCTATATGTAATGCCATTCTAAGTGTTACATGCATTATATCATATAACGGCATGACAGTCTTGTGAGATATACTCCTTCTCATCCCCTTTGTTCAGATGTAGGCTATAAGGTAAAAAGAAGCTAAGAAAATCCCCAAGGTCACATAGTTCGTAAGGAGAAGAGCCAGCCCTAGGAGGTGGAGTTTATTGTATTCCAAAGCTCTTCCTCTTAAGCAAGAAAAATAATTTAAAACAGAGATCAGGTTCTCTAGCCTGCATTTGCCTTTCCTAAGGACATCATCAGTAGAATATCAGTTTTCACTAACCTAGATATTTTCACATTTTATCTTCACCAATCATCCCTATTACTCTGTGAAACAGGTATTATTAGGATAGTTTTTTAGGCTCAGATAAGCTCGTGCACCCTGTATTAGTCAGCCAAAGGGGTGCTAATGCAAAATACCAGAGATTGGTTGGTCTTTATAAAGGGTATTTCTTTGGGGTTAAAGTCCACAGTTACCAGGCATTAAAGCATAAGTTTCTTCCCTCACCTAAGTCCATTGCCACGTGTTGGAGCAAGACATCTGCCGACATTTGCCAGGGTTTAGGCTTCTTGGGTTCCTCTGTTCCTGGGGCTGTGTTTCTCTCCAGGCTTAGCTCCTCTGTTTCCTCCACAAGGTCCGCTGTAGACTGTTAGGCTCCCTAGGCTTTGCTTCTCTCCACAAAGCCAGCTGTGAACTCTCAGGCGAATGGCTCGTCTCTATCCTGGGGCCTTCTCTCCAACATCAAAACTCCAACATCAAAACTGCTCCAACACTGTCCTTTGCCATGTCTTTTATCTTTGATTCCCCCACCCACCAAGGTGTGGGCCTCAATGCCCTACTGCCATGGTGCAGTTAACACCCTAATCATAACTTAATCATGCCTAGATTAGCAGTCCAGTTTACAAGCATGATCCAAAGGAATTCATAATTACATCAAACTCCCCAACTGCAACACACCCATTCCCCCATGACAAGAATATCCAGTACCTTGCATCCCAGAATCAAAGATCACTTTTCATCCACAGGCATAATATGCTGCTAACCTACCTCGGCTAGCATTCTGCCCTCCCTTGGTCACAGATACCACATCCAAAAGAGACAACAGGTTAACTTGTCTGAAGATGCTAACTCTAACCCTCTGGGAAATGAAAGTTCAGAGTATCTTTAACTCCTCCTTGTACCTGAGCAATAAACAATTAAATATATACCTGTAATCAAACATGAAAGAGTTAATAAAGACAGACTCGGGATTCTGGGCCTGGAATTGTTTGTTTCTAAATTGTCAATCCATTTGAATTCACACTCTGAGGAACCAAAAGAGCTATCTCCAATCTTAGTAGAGGGTTTCTAAAGAAAAGTCTTAAAAGTGCTGCTGACATCTTAGACCTGCTAATCCAGGGAATCTTATTTATTACTAGTTTCATGGTCCCTTTAGTTCCTAAGTATTCTGCTTTAAATATTTGCTATGATCTGTTCTTTAAATCAGGTTAGTGCAAAATTCAAGAAACTTTTTAAATATACTTTATCTGGTCAATGAGAAAGCTAGACTGCCAAATATGCAGCCAGGACTCTTGGGAAAAGATGTCATTCAATGGTTAAGTTTCTCCCCATAAATTTCCTTTGAAGCCTAAAATTTTGGAAGCTCTGAATAAAGAAATTCTTATGTTTCCTGGATGCTTATGGCCAACATTCACAGGATGGTGTGAGCATATTGAGCAAAATTAAACTCACTGCACAAATGAAGATTTACTTTGTCTCCCTTAGCAGTCATTTTCAAGTCAGGAATTGGGTTGAAAGTATGCACACTTAAGGTAAAAATGGTTGAACTTGTAAAGCAATAGTTCCTAAGGGGTCATTGATTGCTAACTGCATAGATTTCTCTACAAATAAGATGCCATTTCATGGAATTAACTAGCTACTTCTTCCCCTAATGCATTCAGAGAGGTAGGCACATCCACTCACTACTTCATTCATAGTTTTTGCTCAGCATTCAATGTACAGGTAAGTTATATGTAAACATGTGTCTACTATCACTTATCTTTTGAATAAAGACTGGCATGCCCAATCCACCTAAAATAGCATTCACTCAAGTTATTATGGACACAGACCTAAGATAAGAAAGTAAAACTTGTTTTATAAAATTATTTTAATGGTTATAAAAGCAAAATATTCACTTTCTAGAAAAATAGGATAAGAAAACTGATAAAAGAAGAAAACAAAAAATGCCATTAATCCCATAAGTCAGATAAGCATCATTAATCTTTAACGTATGCTCTTTAGGTGCTTTTCTATGTATATATGTCAATTGAAATCATAACATATAACCTTACTATATCTTGAAATTTCCACTCAATATTATATTGAAAACAATTTTCCATGTCCTGAATCTACTTCCTAATCATTTTAATGTACCTGATATTTCATAGCCATACATCATAATTCATTTAATTGCACCTACTTATATAGATATTTGGGTTGGCTTCCCTTTTTCACTGTTATTTTTTAAATTGTGAAATATAACCAATATGCATAATTTTGGCCATATTTTTTAGTAGAATGGATTCTAAAAGTAAAGAGTGCAGAAAAAATTATACCAACATATGCACCGGATAATATACCTCAAAAACATTTGCTAATATATCAATTAAAGTATTTCACTATTAGTATGTTGCATTTGTTTGCTGGATTATGACATACAGGATATTTTTAGATGTCTAATTTTTTTCCTAAGACTTACTTTTTCATTAATTTTGCCTTTTATGTAAAGCTGTGAATAAACATTTTTCTTATTTTTAAAATCAATTTCTATGATAATGGTTTTCTATCACAATTGTTTTGATTATTTTTCCAGTGTGTTCCATGATTTCATGTAGCTGCATCCATTATTTTTGTATTTTTATGATACTTTTTTTTTTGCTTAACATGTTCATCTCCATTGAGAGGTCAGGTACATATTTATCCCTCTGATTTATTTTTGTTTTTGAACAGTTTTATGTTTTATTTTAACAATTTAATGCAAACAATTCTCTTTTACACTGTATTTCTTTTTTGGCAGATTGCCGTGAAAAGAAGTCTTATTTTATTTTGAAAAATGCCTATTAGTTACTGAAAATCTTTATTGCCCCCACTGAACTATTCCTATTATTTTAAATATTTTGTGAATTAATATCTTTTGAGGAATTGACCATAAATACTTCTTATTGAACTTATCTAAATTCATTAGCTTTGTTAGTATATATAAAACTCAATATACTTTTTTTTTCATTTCATTTTTTTATTTTTAAAAAGATACTTGGATTACATAAATGTTACAGAGAATATACAAAGGATTCCCATATGCCCTCTTCCCCACACCTTCCACATTTTCTCATATTAGAAACATCTTTCACTAGTGTGGTACATTCATTGCAATTGATGAAAACATATTGGAGCATTGCCACTAAGCATGGATTATAGTTTACATTGTAGTTTACACTCTCTCCCACTCAATTCTGTAGGTTATGGCAAGATATATAATGGCTTGTATCTATTGTTGTAATGTCATTCAGGATGATTCTCAAGTCCTGAAAATGCCCATTTTATACCTGTTTATCCCTCACTCTACCCTCAGAAACTCCAGTGGCCACTGCCTCCACATCAAAGACATAATTTCTTCCCTTGCTAGAATTATCATAAGTCTATAATAGAATACTAGTAAGTCTATTTAGTCCATAATTCATTTCCAAATCCTGTGGATTCTGGGATGGTGATGCCCACACCACCTTTAATTGACGTGGGGCTTTTACCCCATATGGCCAATGGATGGGACTCTCTTTCTTGCAGTTTTAGACAATCTCAGTTCCTAGACATGTTGGTTGAATTTATCACCTAATATTTTTCTTTCTGTGTGACTGATTTCTGATTCAAATTTTATTTCATAATATAATTGGTTGTTTTTCTAACTTCTTGAGTTGAACGTTTAGTTCATTTATTTTCTCACTCAGTCCATTTATTTTCTTTCTTAATATTATAAGAACAATTATTTCAAGGATAAAAATATTGATATGAGGTTTTCTCATTTTTGTTCTTTTACCAATAATTTGGAAATTGTCGAAATCAATATTTTTAGCTTTAGGCTACAAATTCTGACCTAAGTACTAATGATATTCTTCATTTCTTCTATATCTTTTGCTATTTTATTACATTTTATATTTAAAAAGTCACACCTAGTAAGACTAAAGCCAATACACAATATCACACAGCCACCAATCAATTGAAACAAAATACAAAAATAGTCTGTCTAATTCTTTTTTGTGGATTGGAAGACGAAATATCATTGAGATGTCAATTCTACCAAAACTGTTTTACAGATTCAATGCAATCCCAATCAAAATCCCAACGGCCTTTTTTGCAGAAACCAAAAAGCCAATAATTAAATTTATCTTGTAGTATAAGGAACCCCGAATAACAAAAAAATGTCTTAAAAAAAGCAGAACAAAGTTGGAGGACTCTCACTTCCTGACTTTAAAGCATATTACTTAGCTACATTGGTAAAAACAACATAGTATTGGCATAAGGACAGACAGATTGACCAATGAGACTGAATTGAGAACTCAGAAATTGGCCCTCACGTCTACAGTCAAGCAATTTTTGATAAAGCTGCTAAGCCCACCCAGCTGGACCAGAACAG
>JAQZBX010111572.1:0-10271 GCA_029593785.1 Cabassous unicinctus
TTCAATCTTCTGCATCTCTTCCTGGTTTTTAGTTTGTTCATTGGACTGGTCCATGTCTTCCTGTTTCTCAGTATGGCTTGTAATATTTTATTGCCCTTGGTCATCATTTTATCTTGATGGGTTTATTCAGTTGATTAGCTTCTCTCTCTGCTCTAGAGTTTTATTTAGCTAATAGTCTGTGTGTGTGTTAAGTTTTCCCTTTGACTCTTTGTTCTTCTTGTTCTACTTCTTTGCTGTTTTCAATGTTCCTTTGAAGGAAAAAGATTAGGGCCAGAGAAATTGAAAGAGGTAAGAAAGGAAAAGGATATCAATGATAATAATAAAAGTTAGAATAGGGGCCATAAAAGACTTAGCAAAAGGAATATTTAACTCATGTAACCAGTGTAGAGTAATAGGGAATAAAAAGTGGAGTTCCTACAATGGAATGGGAAACCAAATAGAGAAAAATATATAGTAAGATTTAAAAGGCCAGAATGATAAGGAGATAGAGAAAGATTAAAGAAATGGCTGGAAGGAAAAAGTTACTTAAAAAAAAAAAAGAAAGGAAAACAGAATAGCTAAGATAGAAATCAAAACCGGTAAAGTTGAGGACTAATGAAAAAAGGTGAAATGGAAGCAGCACAACAGAAAGCAGAAGATAGAAAGATGGAAGGAAAAAAAGATAGAATTGGCAGACAAAATCAATATATAGAGAAAATAGGATATCAAGGAAGAAGTACAGCAAAGAAGAAATGAGCTAGCAGCACCTCGTTTCTAAAATGGGTTGGGGGAGGAAAGATGAAAGAAAAGCAAGAAAGAAACAAACAAATAAAGAAGCAAACAGTCAAACAAAGCAAAGGAAGAACAGCCTTCCTTCTTGGGTCCTTGTGGAGGCTCTCAATCTGCCTGTGTTCATCAATCAATTACCCTGCAGGCTTCTCTCTGCAGGTTTTGAGGGCGATTTTATCAAATAAACTAAGTTAGATTTTGTTTCTAAGGAACTTTTTTTAGAGGAATAAGTGACCCAAAAGAAGTTAGTACAACAGAAATGTCTATGTTTTCTCTGTCCTACATTTTCAGCTGACTGTTAGTTATCCCAGTGAATCACTACTCTTAGAGGAGCTAGGAATCAAACTAGGGACCTCCTATATTCAAGACAGAAATTACTCCACTGAGCTAACTTACTAATTGGGTCAGCTAGCTCTTCAGAAAGCTATATAGTCACTTTCCCCTATGAAGGAATTATTCTCCTGTAGCAGCAGGATTCAGCATGCTGAATGAGAAGATCCTCCCTCCCCTTTCCTGGTCAGGTTGAGTTCCCTTTTGAAATTCAAATAGGACCCTGATGAATGAGTTCACCTCACTGAAATGGTTTACAAGCCTCTTCTAAACCACCCCCTCCTCTCAGGGCACCCTAAATAGGCATGTGGAAACTTATTGACTGACTCCCTGAGGGGAGGTGTAATTCTGATAGTCCTCAGTGCAGAACTATTACAATGGCTGAGTCCACCCTCTCTCAAGCCAAGCCTCTGTATCCCAGGGCAGTTAAGTAAATCAGGCTTCCTCAGCAGATTCACCTTTCCCCTCAGCCTGGTGTCACTTTAAGCTGGCTGGTGTGCTCCCCAAATCTCTAACGGGATCCAGACAACCAAACCCCCAGAAAGAAAACCCCTCTCCATCCTTTGCCAGAACCCTCCCACTCTTAGAGAATGCTCCCTCTTGCTGGGTTGCAAGTGGGTGTTGGGTCTCACCCTAGCCCTTTTCCCTGATGGTCAAGCTTGGCCATCCACATCTGCAATATCCAGCTCAGGGATAAAAATTCATGGTTTTATCTTGAGCAATCTATCTCCCTGTCCAGCTCCCTCCAGATTGGTGTCCCAAAGGCTCTCACTGTATGGGCTCCTAGAACAGCTCACTTGGGCAGGATCCTGTCCCCAATTAGCTGTGTTTTGTGAAAGAGATAGTGTTTTGTGAAACCAATGCCATCTTGCCTCCCTCACCAATTAATTTTCTTAAATCCTGTATAAATTCAGGATAATTGGTTTGTACCTTTGGTTGGGTGATCTCTTCCTGTTTCCTAATATATCTGCAATTTTTTGGTGATATCTAGGCACCTTATATGTTGGTGAATTCACTCTGATGGCCAGTTTCTCTCTCTTGCCTGTTTTCTTCCCCACAGCTCTTCTTTGATATTTGATTCTACTTATCCTAAGTCTTTAAAATTGCCCAGCTAAAGCTATCAAAATCTGGCCTGGGATTCATTAATAGGGTGCAAATTTTCTCCCAAGAGTTATGGTACAGAGAGTACCCAAAGCAGTTTTGTCCATGCAATTTCCATACCTGCCTGTAGATGTTGCTCATCAGTGTACCTTTCAACGGAGGTGTTTCTTTCAATCTCCATTTTCCTGTGCTTTTGTCTGGCCATAGCTGAGTTTGAAAGCAGTCTCTGCTGGTTGAATTCACTGAAGAAAAGCCCCCAACCACCTTCTCTTTTTCCCTTGCAACAGATGACAAGGAGGAATATGTGCATTCCCCTCTCAGTCAGCTGCAGTGAACCAGGGGTTTTAGCCAGTTAATTATCTTGGGGGTGGGGAAGAGGTGCCCTTCCCAGAGGCCATGAGGGTTTTCTAACTCACATTTGTTGTTTTGAGTTCTTTTTCACTCTCTCCCTCACCTTCTTGGGCATTGTGAAGTACTGTCCTGGTCTATTGACACCAAAAGCAGTTCACTTGGACAGTTTTTGGCTCTTTCTCCATTGCTTTTGTGAGAGAGTTGAGCCTTGCCTGCCTATTTCAATGCCATTTTCCCACAATTCTGGCTTCATTTTTTTTAAAATATTTATATTATTTATTTTTCATCCCTCATTGTTTGCCATTGCTGTCTGTTCTCTGTGTCTGTTGTGTGTTTGTTTTCTTTCTAGCAGTCACCAGAAACCAAACTTGGGAAATCCCATGTGGGAAGAAGGCACCCAATTGCTTGAGCCACTTCTGCTCCCTGTCTATTATGCCTATCATTGTATTTCCTCATTGTGTCTCTTCATTATGTCATCTCATTGTGTCATCTTGTTGCAACAGCTTATGGTGTCAACCCCTTGCATAAGCTTGCTGTCTTACTCATCTTCTTTAGGAGGCATGAGAAACCAAACCTGGGACCTCCCATGTGGTAGTTGGGCACCTAACTGCAGGAGGAACATGTGCTTCTCTGGCTTCAATTTTAATATTATATTTTCTCCTTGGAGGTAGTCCTTGGTCACTGATAAGTCCTTTCTTGAAGGAGGGCAGCAGTCTTCTAATTGTAGAGCTGTAGCTTTTCTATGTCTATTTAAAAGATTTCACAGTGTCATTCTGTATGTAAGCCATGCTATTCCCAATATATAATGCATTATGGAATAGGATGTGATCCTTTTTCCTAAACTGAATAGATCAGTCTCAAACCAAAGTGAATTTTAAGCCATTTTAATCACTCAATTTGATATTTTCACTTATAGCAAACTCTGGTTTGTTTCACCCACTGGTGAGGACAGTTGAATGACAATGTGCCTAACAGTGAGATGCAGGTACTGGTACAGGAACAATAAGGAAGTTTCAGAGAATTCAAACATAACTGGATGTGCCACACACATCATCAAAGAGAACTGGGGATGGAGAGTCTAAGGGGCCAAGGGGTAAACTGATTTGTTCACTTCACATCTGGGAATGGCACCCGACCCCCACATTCAAGGTGAAAAACCTCCATAAAACTTAAAGCTAAATCACTAACAGAGAGGGGAAAGGACATATTCATCCCAGGAAAGAGGGAGGTTGCCACAGAGCCTGACTGGTTTCTGTTCAAGGAATTTAACCATCATAAGTTTGTTTGAATCTATCTCAGAAATCAATAGAAATTGAGGGATTCATCACAGTGGAAAGGTTTGCCAAAAAGCATCATCTGATGGCCAGCCAGGAAAGTGAAGAAAGACAAGTCTTGTCTTCCTTTTCTTTCCCAGTCACCTTCAATCTATTCTATGTCCCATTAGTGGCCCCCTGCCCCCTCTTTTGATAACTTAAAAAGGGAAAACTTAAAGATTTAGAAAAAACTGAACTAGAAATACAAGAAGAGCTGAGATATATACCACTAAGATCTCCTGAGGGACCAAGATGGCTGCCAGAAGAACCCTATGAGAACTCGGCCATGAGAACTGCATTTGAAATGAGATTTCATTTGGGGTCAAGGGAAAGCTCTGGATACCCTCAAGGCACCTCACTGTATGACTCACTGTGGATCTGATGGGTGGGATAATCAATCACAAAAGCAAACAGCTGGGGACATTTCCCAAAACATTAGCAAGGGGAGGATTAATTAATAGCTTGATATTTCATTTTATTTATGTTCTCTTCTCCAATTTTTTCAATAAACTACTGATCTAACTAAACCAGAATGTTCTTAAATTCTTTTACACAGCATAGCCAGGAATTTAGAGAAATCCATTATCCTCCAACTTCCCCTGACTTCATGCCTAGGCATATTGCAAGTCCAAGTGATTTTCATAAATAATTGTCTTAAAAGTTGTCTTCGGTCTATTTTACTGAAAGTACAGTGCATGCACTTTTCCCCTAATGCTTGGGAAATGACTGTGCACTGGGGGGTTGAGTGAGATCTGTGGGAGTCATGAGCTGTGGAAGCAGCACTACATGCAGCATTCACTAAATCCAGGTAATAGCTGAAATGTGGTGCAGTGATGACTGTCTTATTTGGAGTAATCTTTCTCACAGTGTTTTTTGTGCTAATATATTCTTCAATCCCATATATTTGCCAGACAGGAGCTCTCCTCTCTTTCCAGTTTACATGCAGAGGACTATACTTCATTGGAATGAGAAAATGAAAACCAAACAGCAAATAAAACTATCTAAAGTAATAGACTAGAACCAAGATAACAGCTTAATATGAGATAAAGTAGATTTGCCCATTATCAAAATTTGAGCTCTTCACATATGCCCATAAATTGCCTAATTTAGCATTGAAAAAGCTATTTCCTTTTTAGATTTTCTTTGTACATTCCCCAGGAGGGGAGCATTTGTGTTGTTTATAGTTCATGGTGATTAAAGCTGCTTATAAGCAGTCATCTACAGGTTTTCACTTGGGTAAATAGCTTGGGGTAAAATTTCTGCATTGTGTGCTAAGTACGTTGAACTTTAAAGAAATCACCTACTGTTTTCCAAAATGGCTGCACTATTTTGAATTCCCATCAGTAATGGATGAGTGTTCTATTGCTTTCCATACTTTTGAGCTGTTATCAAAACTTGAGGCATTATAGTAGGTGTATAGTGGTACCTCATTGTGGTTTTGATTTTCATTTCCCTGATGACCAATGATGTTAAGCATACTTTGATGTGCTTACTGCTATCCATATATCTTCTTTGATTCAGTGCTTCTTCAGATTTTTGGTCCTTTAAGTTTCTTTTGAATATCATTGTTTTTCAAGAGATCTTCATATGTTCTGGACACAATCCTTTAACAGGTATGTTATTTACAAATATATACTCCTAGTGAGTGATTTGTCTTTTTAATCTCTCAACAATGCCTTTCAAAGAAGAGAATTTCTTCATTTTGAGGCCCAATTTGTTGATTTTTCTTTCATGGATTGAACTTTTGCTGTCATGTATAATGGAGTATAATTCAGCAATGAAAGAGACCAAATTAGTAAGTCACAATGATGTGGATGAGCCTCAAGGGCACTAAGCTAAGTGAATGAAGTCAGAATCCAAAGGCTACACACTGTGCAATTCCATTTATATGACCTTCTGGAAAAGGCAAAATTAAAGAAACAGAAAACAGATAACTTGTCAGCAGCTGGATGTGAGAGAAGTGTTGACTACAAAAGGGGAGGGGGGTTTCTTCAGTAATGCAAATACCCTGTAGCTTGGTTGTGGTGCTGGTTACACAACTATATGTATTTGTTAAAACTTGCAGAACTGTCCACTAAAATTGGTGGATTTTCCTGTATGCAGATGATGCCTTAATTTTTTAAAAAGCAAGTTTTCACATTGTTGACCTTCTACTGCATTTTAGTTTCTTCAGGAAGGAGTTCTAAAAAGCATCCAAGACAAAGGGAAAATAAGTTAAGAGTTTAAGAAAAGAATCATATAATCTTGTCTCACAGCTGATAATACAGACCAGAAGCATTTTTCAAGAGCAGGATAGAATCATGTGCTTCATGATGACTGGGATGGTGGGACATGGTGTCCTCATTGCTGTTTCCTAAAGCCCTTTCCTCTACCTTCTGGACATAGTGTCAGATGGTCATTTGCAGTCTCCCTTGCAATGACAAAATCCTGCAGATGTTATGTATGTAATTTCCATGCCTGGCTCATCCAAAATCCTTGTTATTCTCCACTCTTTTCCTTCTCGCCAAACCTGGGTGGATGCAGAAGATCCAGCAAGGGCGATCAAGGCACTAGGGGATGGTGGAACCACAAGGACAAAGGAACTCATCAAAGGGGTGGTGGCATGAGTAAGAGATGCACTTTTATTTTGTTTCACCAACTGAGATTTATGAGACTTGTTTGTTACAGTAATTTGTGATGGAGTTTCAATTAAAGGCCATGACACCTGACAGAAAGCAGGCCACCTTGGTATGTAGGAGACAGGTGACTCTAGTCTCAAGACACTGAGATAAGATCTGGTAGGAGCCTGGTGGAGAAACATCCTGAGCTTCAAAGAGAGTATCTGAAATATGTCAGATAAAGATTTACAATGTCTGCTATGTGCAGGTATGTAAAGAGAACTGAGCCATTAACCCATAAAACTTGCTGACTTTAGTAAAGTGTAAACTGTCATGTATCTATTGCCTTTGCACATGCACACATGTATTTTCTTTGTTCTAAAGCTAAATAAAAGCCACGGTATTTTATGCAGCGGCACTATCCTCACTTTGGATGGAGGGTCCCTTGACCTGTTATTTCTTTCCCATCTCTTCTCTTTGTCTCATTTTTTTCTCATCTGCAGCACTGTTTCTGCAGACCCAGTTCCTGAACATCAACATTTGGTGCCCAACGTGGGGGACTGAAAATGCAATTTTTCTTGCAGTCAATGCACAGTGGACCTAGAAGCCCCTGAAGAGTGGTTTTAAAGAAAAAGAAAACAGGAAGGTAAGTACATTCTTGGGATCATCAGGGTTATGGGGAATCAGCAGTCAAACTTTGAAGAGTACTCTAGAGTGTTAAAAACTTTATTAAAAAGCACCGGTGTGACTATTAAATCCTCAGCTTTTGAGGAAATTTTTCTCTTGTACAGAAACATTGTTATTGGTTTCAGCTGTAAGGAGAGGATATTTTAAAGCTGAAACAATGGAAGTTAATAATGAAAGCTTTAAAAAGGGATTATCAAAAGAGAGAAATAATTCCCCTTCATGTATGTCCTTTGTGTAGTCTTATTTCTGTTGCTCTTTAACCATTAAAATCAGATGAAAATGAAGATATTAAACAGGATACTGCTATCACTGGACCAATAGTAGAACAAGCTAAAGTTGATTTTAATGAAAATATATATGAAAAAATTAACAAACAGCCAAAACCAGATAAACTCATGTCTAACAAAAGGGAAGAAAAGAAAAAGGAGTTTATGGAACTTTTCCAGCAGTTGTTATGCCATCTGCTCCAAAAGATTGCCCAGCCAAAACTAGTGTAAGATCTCCATCTAGTGGCAATAATAGATCAATACCAACTTCTGTGTGTTTGACATGCCAGAAAGGGTTACACTGGGCCAATGAATGCCTTTCTACATATGATAAGAAAGGCAGTCTCATTAATACATCACGAAACTTATGGGGAAGAGACATTATACCAATGGGAGCTTATTTAAATATTCCTCACATTTCTGATACAGCTAAACATCTTATTATTCTGGCCCTTAAGCCTCTTCAAACAGAATCTCCTAAGCCCTCTGAAAATGCAGAGGAGGAGGATTCGGTCCCAGATCAGCTTGAGGCTGATTTACATTTGTATGACAATGAATTTTCTGAAAGTGACCATCCAGAGCCTCCTACAGAGGCTTGTGACCATGAAGGGTCCCCTACGGTACTTTTCAAGCTATTAATAACCCTTCAGCTCCAGCTGCAGATGTTGATGTGCCTAAAAAGACTTCCCTTAACCTGCCATTTGCCCCAGCATTTAACCCTCAGCCAAGTTCCCTAAACCTTCCTTTACCACAGACCTCACTCATGAAAATCATAGCACAAGCAAGTAAATCAGGTGATCCTGAAGATTTGCAGTTTTTTTGGGTCACAGAACCTGTTTAAACTGTGGAAAGGCTAGTCATTATCAAAAGGATTGTAAAAAGCAGCCCTCCCCAACAGCACCACCTGCTTGAAATTCACAATGGATTAATGTTAATTCTGCCCCCAGAGCTTTCAGATCCTCAGAAATCTTATGCTCTGCTCCCTAGGGAAGTGTTGGCCTGGACTTTGCCACTACCAAAAAATTAATACTTAAGAAAGAAAATAAAGTCTGTCAAGACAATTTGGGAGCAAAAGGACTATTTCAAAGAATTTAGTAGGATTAATATTAGAAGGATCTAGCATTAGTTGTAGGGGCATCACTATTCTGCCAAAGAGTTAACTAAGACTAGGAGAACATTCCAGCAGCAACTTTGTAAACCTCCAACTGCTTACATAATGATAAGGCTGTGGGATGATAGAGGCTAATAAAATTAAACCACTGTAAAAGTAAGAAAACTTAGCAATAGAGTTTCCAGAAAAATTCTCAAAATCAGTAAAAATCAAAGATGAATATTTCTATTGATTTGTTGTAACTTGTTTTGTGTTTGTTTGTTCAGTGTCAGTGTATATTTTGATACCTCCAGATGGTAATATTAATTGATAAATGAAAATTATAAAAGAGCTCTATTCAAATGGCCAGAAATTAAATAAGTGTTTATATTAATAACTAAATATGGGTATTAATTTAAAATAATAAAACTAGTTATGATCAAATTAAATCATTATTCTAACAAGTTTGTTTAATGTTGATGGTAATTGTATGTTGTCAGAAGTGTGCTTGGAAAGTTTCCAAAATCATTGTGGTAACTTAAGTATGGAAGGTATATAGAAAGTGCTTTTATTATTAAAGAAAAGAAATTAATTTTATCCTAAAATAAAATGACTAGTTATTAAAACAAAGTTAATTTTTATTCTTTCTCAAGGTTTTTCAAGTCATAATCTGTTTTAATAAAAATCTACACAGAGTTTTTCTCCTGAATAATCAGTATGCACAAAAAGAAAGTCTGTTTTATCAAAGCAGCTTCTTATGCTTTAATCTTATTGTTTCCTTGAAGAAACAAGTTTTATCACTTCTAAAAGAACATACTGTTTAAACCTGCTTTCTCAAAAAGTAGCTTTTTATTTCAAACTGTTACAAATGATTTGGTCTGTTACCTAGAAAAAGGTAAAATACTAAAAATAGTTACATTTATGTGATATATTATAAATTGAATGAAGTATTTAAAACTGTTATACAATTAAAAAATTTTTCTAACATTATGAAAATTGAAGTTGTATGAATAAAAAGTTCATATGAATACTTTAAAAGTGTATAAAATCCTGAAAATATAATAATGTTTCAATATAATATTAAATAAAAGTACAATGTTATTAATCATAATTTTAATTATTTTAAAATATAATAATAATATGTGTCATAAAAACTACCTCTCTGCCTGTATTAGTCAACCAAAGGGGTGCTAATGCTAAATACCAGACATGGGTGTGTCTATATAAAGGGTATTTATTTGGGGTAGAAGTCCACAGTTATCAGGCCATAAAGTATAACTTTCTTCTCTACCAAAGTCCATTGCCACATGTTGGAGCAAGACAGCTGCTGATGTTTGCCAAGGTTTAGGTTTCTTGGGTTCATCTCTTCCCTGGGGCTGCATTTCTCTCCAGGCTTAGCTCCTCTGGTTCCTCCACAAGTTCAGCTGGAGACTATCAGGTGAAAGGCTTTCTTCCCTTCTCCTGGGGCCTTCTATCCAACATCAAAACTCCAACATCAAAACTGCAACTCTAAAACTTCTCCCTCTGTCTTTGCCTTGTCTTTTGTATTCAATTCCCCCACCCACCAATGGGTGGGGCCCAATGCCCTAATGATGTGGCCCATTTAATGCCCTAATCATTACTTAATCATGCATAGATTAACAGATCAGTTTACAAGCATGATCCAATTATATTTTTGGAATTCATAATTACATCAAATTGCCAAATGGCTACACTGCCTAAAAATCAAAAGGCAGATGCTTTAACTTAAGTTTATCTGATTTACCCC